>JBBDHI010000003.1:23500461-23512330 GCA_037177115.1 Craterocephalus stercusmuscarum
CGAAGAAAAACATACTGTTTCTTTCTGTGATCGTCACATGTCAGAAATTTCTCTTGTTCTGCGTGAAATAACCGTACGACATCACCCTGGAGAAAAAGAGAAACTTATATTTTACTTAACAATAAAAAGAAAAAAGTCACATTGGTCAATCAAAGTCCACAAGATATCTGGAGAACTTTCTTGTGACCAATGTGGACGGACAGATTTTATTTGGCCACAGTTTTTCAAATGGAAACAAAAATTTCTTTCAACACATCAGTTATTTCAAATGAGCGCTGCGAATTGGACCAACAGCTTCCCTCAACTCCACTTTAGTCTTAAAATCTCACATGCACAACTATGCAGAAACGTTCACATTTGAGCTTCTATTGTAGGTTAATAATACTGAAATGGAAACAAACAAAACAACCATCTCACTCAGACCTGATGAGCAACCCTGTGCAACACCCACAGTTTGAAGTCCATATTGTTTTTGATGGAAAAAAAGAATGAGAAAACAGCAAAAGTCTCATTTATGAAATAATTTTCAGAAATCTGGTATAAACTAATCATCTCTACTATGTTTAGTAAATACAAGTCATTCATTTTATTTGACATTGAATTTCTTTCACATGTTTTATACTGAATGTACTATATTAGAAAAAGTTAGTTTTTTACAGTTTTTACGCACCCCTTTTAGGACAATCTCCTGATTGTCGCTCCACTTCATAAACAGGACAATCTTCCAGCTGGTGTTACAGTTTACGGAGTTCACCTGAAAACCACAGAGAGGGAGGTTTAATTTTCTGACAGTGATTCTGAAACTGCAACAAAGGATAATCTAGAGTTAATGAAGTTTTTTTTTCTTTTCTTCCCAAAATTCACAGCAAATCCCTCTTATTAAGACTCAAACATCTCTAAAGATAAATATAACATTGCATTTAGAATTAAGTTGGTTTCCTGTGAGTTCAAGGAAGTAGCGTCTTCCTGATGAGAACCCCCTGTACATTAGGGAATATTAGAAATACATGCAATACAGAAGATCTTTGTACACTCTAGGAAGCACCAGCCATGGCATAAAACATACCGATATCATAGTTACACACTCAGCTGAAATACTCTACCAAGCACTGGCATCAAAACAAAACCCAGTTCAAACTTCAAGCAGTGACGTTTATATTTAATACATGAGACCAGCGCTGTCCACCTTTTTACTTCTGTTCATTTCTCTGCTTCAAGCAAACCATACCAACTATGTGTTATATGAGACTATGCTGATTACAAAGATGGCTGTGTCATCGATGGGAAAGGACTTCACTTCTTTCTGGATCATCCTCGTGGTGGTGTTTTTCAGGTTAATTTGGGGGCTTTTCCACTATTCTACTGACTCTGACTTCCGATAGAATTTAAAGATCCAATTTTAATGTGGATCATTAAAATTGTCCAATGCGTTCCAGAGATCTTTACTTGTGTAACACCTTAAGTAAAACATCTGTAAAAATGCTTTTTGAGCTTGTACTTCTGCACAATTCCTCATCAGACATTACTTTACTAACTCCTAGATTAATTGGGCTGCTCTCCTCTGGATTTCAATTAAAGTAATGGGGTCTTCTTTATGACCGAGATACTGTAACCATTTAGTTTACTGTGTTCCCGGTGAATTTACTCTGACACAGTCACACATATCCTCATTCTGACTATTCTGTTTTAATCTAAGAAATTCCAGTTTTATTTTTAGACCAAGATTATAAATATATCCCTTGTAGTCATGAGAATATGCTTCGTTTAGTTTTGGTACCTCATTTGGGACGCGAGCCAGAAAAAAGCAGGTCTCGTCAAGAAAAGATTTTTCACTACATGTAAAGGGGAGGGATGCTAAGCCAACATGCTAACAAAGCAAAATGTAAAAGCTGAAAACTGCACAACACCCCTTGGTTTCTGTTTGATTTCACGGAAATTCATGACACAATTCAATTCCTCAAATCCCAATAAGTAAATGTAAGGGCTGTGATACAATACTGTCGCTAAACATAAGCTAAAAATGCCAAAAATGAGCAAAACCTCATTGCATCCTGGATTATCCACAAGCTGGTGTGAGCTCGCATGAAGTGGCTGGCCAGCATTCACTGGGTTCAGGACTACTTTGTCCCCGATCACCACCTGCAATCACACACAAACACACTGTAAGAAACCCTTAAAAAAATGCCTGTGTACTGTAAGAAAGCCAAAGGATCACAAATGGAGTTATTCAAAATATTCTCACATCATACTGCTAACATTCTGAAATTTCAATTAAATTTATTAAATTATTTAGTTTAATTGAATTTAGTAAGTGGTTAAATATCAGAAACACGAGGTGTTTGGCTCCACACGACTAACAGGCATCTCCACGAAGGCAAGGGTCAGAAAACATCAGCCTCTACAGTATATGTGTATCAGATACAGTCTGTGTTTATGCTCTGCACAGCTGGAAGTAACTCCAACTTTTTTACAAAAACAAGAAGAAGAGCTTAAAAGTGAAATCTGTTATGTGGTTCATTATGTCCTTCAGCAACAACCCACTACTTCCTGCTGCAGGTGGATAAGAGCTGGTGCCAACAGGAGCTTTATAGCCATATACTCCAACTATTGGCACCAGTCCACGTAAAACACGTCAAACTGAAGGTGAGGAGGGCAGGAAATGATCCAAAAGGTGTAAAGTAAGGCTGCTTTTTTCATTTTCATTGCTGATTATGTGCTAATCATTTGTCTTTTCTGATCAACAGTCCAAAACCATAAGATATTCAGCTCAGACTTGACATAGAAAAAAAATCATATGAAAAGCTGGAACTATTTTATACTTTTGATTTACTGAATGAATGAGAAGATTGATTTATCAACGGATTCATTAATCAACTGTCGCTGCTCTAGGCTGTTTCTAACAGCAGTTTTTCCAGAGCAAAGGTAGAATTTTACCTCTTAATGTTAGAAATCTCTTAAGGCAAACACACAACCTAGTAACCAATAAAGTGGATGGAAAGTTCCGGCAGGGTCCATCTATCCTGAGTTGTTTTTGCATGATACTGTAGGTTGACTGAGGCTGTTCATCTTTGTCTTTGATGTTTTTCATCACAGTGGAGAGGCAGGTTGTGTGAAGGTAACAGCTAGATGAAACTTGACTCTCAGAAGAAATGCCCAAAATAAAAACCAAAAGATGAGGCTGCTACAAGAGAGGAGGATTTACTCATCGGCCTCCACTCCCAACCAGCCTGACACACACACTGGAGTTGAAGTGTTGATGTAACTTTGTTGACTGATAGCAAGAACAAAGTGTTATTTCTCCTGTTTATACCAATTAGAGAGACAAGTTTTTATCTATTTTTATTATCTTTGTTATTATGCTCAAGCTGAAATTGAAATGATGAAACAGGTTATAGCAATATTGTAAATAAACCTTCCACATGTTCAAATCTTGACAGTGTGTCTTGTTTTAGACCTGGTTAAGTTTGGTCCTTTTCATCTCAGCCATCCCCAGCACAGGAGCAGCACATTTACAGGACACTGAATGTTGCTGAACGGTGGTGAGATTTTATCTCGGTTTAGTGGCACGCTTGTGTGAATAGTTGAGGATTTGGAACACAAGTAGCCTTTATTTGAACATCGCTTAAGTCAAGACAGAGAGAGCAGATGACATTCAGCGAAAGGCCACAGGCTGGGATTTCAAACTGGTCGGGTGTGTTGAGGAATATGAGCCTCTATGCATCGGATGCCTGACTGAACACCTTTTTTCCCCCATAAAAGCTTTTCTCCCCATCAGAGCTATTCTACCATCCAGATTTAAAAAGTTGTACATTTATCCATTTATACCTAAAAGAAAGCTGGAAAATACAAAATATAATAACGTATCGCATCCAAGACACAAGTCAAACCTTTACTTGATGTTGACTGTCATTCACTGTAAGTGATCGACTCTGTACCAAACCCACGGACTTGAAGACTCACACTGTCTCCAATAGAGCGAAGTTTATAGAAAGGCTGTATGTAGAACCAGGATCCCTCATTTCCTGCTGTGTCCAACATCACCCTCATGGCGTTCTTCTCCAGCAGCGCCGGCAGACGTTTGTTCACCGTCAGATATTTGTTGCTCTTCAAGTGGAGAAGCTGAGCAGACACAACGCACACAGTTAAAGACAGTTTATTAGATGCAAGCCGATTAGACGATAATGCGGTACATGACGTGCTGTAATATTTGGGAGATCGAATCGCTGATGAACATCATAAAACATAAAAAAAAATTTGAGGAATTTAATCGGATGAAATGAAGCACAAGGAGAGGGATATATTTCTGAGGGACAGACCTGAATGACGTTCCCGTACTGAATTACTGTTCCAAGTAGCTTTTTATTTTCAGAGTCATTTTGCTTTTTCTCCAGATCAGCAGCATGCTGGGAAGCAAAAACAAGAAAAGAGAAATTAATCTTATGACTAAATACATCTGTTTACCACAACATCCATGTAAAGAAATGCTCAATAAAACAATCTGACTGCATGTAAACAAAGCACAGCAATCCAGAAGTAATAGTTCTTCAACAAAAAAAGCCTCACTTTTGGAAGGGGTTTTAACAAAAGCTCAGGCTCACATATCCATGGAAACACAGCAAAGATTGTAGACCTCCGTTTTATGACTGTGTGGTCAGATAGATTGCTTTAAATGGTATTGTATTACAGCAGAAAGAGAGGAAGGAAAGCCTACATGGCAGAAAGGTACAACAGTGGAAGTGAAAGGTTTACAAAAAAAATGTCTATAAAAGGACTTAAAAGGATTCTACTACCACGCTCGCAAGAACAAAAGTACTCTCAAACTGTAATGAACACAGTCAATATTTCTGTACATTCATAGATAAGAATATTTTCATTAACATAAATATGAAAAAAAAATTGAAACAGTGTGTTCTGTCTCATCTTCCATCCCGATGACAGCGCTGTGTCTTGTGCGCTGGTCTGCAGTGACCGTTGTGAGGTGAACATGTCATCACTTCACTTACATGGAGCTTGTTGAGCAGCACCGTGTCGGTGTTCCCTCCCGGCTTCGCTGCTTTCCAAAACTGCTTCTGGGCCGAGTAGCGGTTCACGGGGCACAGTTTAAACAGACAGTCTGCACACACACAGAGGCAGCAGGAGCAGAGATTCATTTCATCCCATCATAGAAAGACAGTGCACACAACAGGGAAATAAGAGTAAAAGATGTGCTGTGAGTGAAGCCGCGTGGAAGACAGGTCACTGCTACAGCTTAGAAACAAGCAACACGTACAAAATATCTCCGTTGCTAAAACATATCACAGAAAAACAGACACATGATAAATGGCAGCTTTTTGACAAGACATTTATTCAGCAAATTCATAACAAGAAAAATAAATGGATACAATTTTCATCCTGTTCACTCGAGACTGATCCAGCCACGTGCGTACTTGCACTTCAAACACAAATTAATAATTCTCCTAAATAGAGATCAAAGGGCTTATCTGTTCCAGGGAAGAGTGCTGAGGAGCAACACAGGACGCGCTAACGTGTGTGCTCATGCTATACGAGCACTGTAACATGTGATTGCATCCTGTGGTTGAACCACAATGAGTAACGACACACAAAAGGCTGCATGTGTTTGTGTGTGTTCTGAGAAGGCGTTGTAATAAGCCGTGGTCAGCTGGGGAGTTTGCAAACGGAGCAGCTATGAACTGCAGCTTGTCATCAACAGCCCGTTACTGTACTGTTCATTTTCATAAACTGCTTAGAAACTGACCAGGAAGGAAACCAGGCATTTGATTTGCATGCGGACAGGGTGTTAACAAAGTTCCTCTTCAGTCCCAGGATAGTTCCTCTTCTGTCACAAGCTATAACTTCAGCACAAGGAGATGAAAGCTCGGTTTTATTTAGCAAGTATAGATTAACTGCTTTCCTTGCAGAGCTAAAGCTCTGCTCACCGCCGACTCCTCCCTCCGAGTCCTGGCTTTCCTCTGATTTCTCCTCTCATCACACCAAAACTTGCTTTTCTAAGTGAGAGAAAATAGAAGAAAAGGAAGAATCTGTCCATCCTTCCCCTATTCTGTCTCTCTCTGTCCTCCTCTTCAAGCTGCAGTAACATGCCCAAATAAGGTCAGCCATGAGAAGGAGAGCTGGATGACAGAAAGAGAGAGGCGAGGGTGGGGACTCCCTATCTCCCCCCCCCCTTCAATATTCTGTCATCCCTCCTTCTCCTCTCTGAATTCTTCAAAAATATTTCACCCACCGCTTGTTTTCTTCATGGATAAACGGCCGTGATCTCCTAAATCCTCCTGCCCTCTCCTAAACCCCTTCCCTCCTCGTCACATATGTTTACTTTACTTTGACCCAAAATACAGTTGGAGAAAAAAAACTAAGAAAAGGAAGTGAAAGAGAAATGAGGAACAGAGAGAGAGAGAGAGAGAGTAGAATGTGAGACACAAGTGGTCCGAAAAGTGGAGGAAAGTGGAAGATTTGACATGGAGTCGATGTGTACTTGTATTTGTCATATGCTCAAACAAATAGAAGAAACATCCAGTAATGAGCATGAACTGAGCTTGCAGCTGTAAATGAACAAAGACTGAGAGCCCCAGTCTAAGCGGCGAGACGCTGTTTTGTTTTACCCTGCACAATCGCTAAATGTGACAAATGATCAGCACGCACTAAACATTTGCTCCTTATCACAATCAGCTGTGAGGCTGATATGTCAACTCGGGCTCAGAATTTCTTCGGAGGTTTGTAAACAGTAGAAGTGGGGGGACTAATCCGGAGGGTGCAAAATAATTAATAACAAGTAATATTCCTGCAACCAGAAACAATCTTGTACTTCTGACACTTCTATTGCATAAAACACTCTAGTGCACTTAGCACTCAGATAGTTTTCAAACCACAAACAGAGCTGCTTCTGGTACAAGCTGTTGCATATGCAGCTACATGTACATGTACACACTGGAATATTACCGTGTGTGTTTGCATATAATAATACACTATGTTACATGTACACACTGGAATATTACCGTGTGTGTTTGTATATAATAACACACATTACTGTGGACGTTTGCTAGTTCTTGACCCTTATTTGCTCTTAGGGATGTCACGATTATTTATTTTCATGATTAATCGCTACTAGAAGCTACAATTAATCATAAAGCTTCCTAAATATCGTCATTTAATAAATTGAATATAGTTTGATTGTCATCATTGAAATCCTAAAGCTCAAGTTTATTTTTATCTTTTCATATTAATTTGTATAATACTGCAGCTTTTTTTTTATTGTTACCAGAGCAGAGTGGATTTTTACTCAATTCCAATGGGAATTTGAACTGTCCAGTGATGAGCAATGGCATGTGTAGTCATGATAACTTGCTTTTTGTAAGTTATGACAGCTAAAGAGTGCACAAATCTAAATTGTGAGAGTAAATAGGGATGTCACGATTATAGATTTTCTAGGTAAGATTATTGTTTGAGAAATAATCACGATTTTACGATCTAACAGTCATTATTACTGTTTTAATTTCACAACGCTGAAAATGTATCAAATAAAATGAAAACTCCTTTTCTGTTGAGTTTTATTTGTGTGTCGAAGTATGTGAGCTTCACAGAGTATTTCCTGACATCATTGCAAAATGTACGTACAGTACAGTATGAATGCAATATTTAGCCAGGACAGCAGGGTTTTGGATGATACTTGCCAGAACATTATACAGTAGTGCCATTTTACCAAAACTGATCTACTGTCATCAAACTCAGACCAAAACTTACTCTTTCACATTCGTTTGGTTGAGTAAAAAGCTGACTGAGTTGCTACAAGCAGATCTTTTAGAAACACTGCACCTTAATGTGAAAAACTGACACAGCTAGGAAATACGGCCAGAGATTATGAGACTCTGCCTGTTTTGCTCTGTTACAAATCAGACATAATGTACAGTCTAAGAGACAAACAGACTCTTACTAATTCTTGCAATTTTGCCAGTTGTGATAGAATCAAGAGGAAATTGTTTGCCGTCCTGACAATGATAAAAACGGTAAGAGTTGTAAATCTGACGGAAAATGTTTGTCTTTGGTGAAGTTTTATTGGTGAGCAAAACTCCCACAATGGGGAGAATAAGAATAGCAACAACATTTAATGGATTTCAGCTAAATTTACAGCCACGGGGAGAAATTTAGCTGATGTGTTGAGTTAAATAAAAGGTTGAGACTAACAAATAAATGTTCTAGTAAAAATGTTGCAGGAGGCCCTACCTTCCTGTGACAATCCAGTTATAGAAATTCCTTTTCTCCCAATTACATTTTAAAATCTAATTTAAATGTTATCTTTTAATGTCTTTATTTAATTTTCCCATTTTGAGAGACTGTTGGAAAACAGGAATTAATTAAGGTCTTCTGCTTCTGATTCAACATCATCTCACGTCAATTGTCTACGCTCTTATATAAGAAATTGCAGCATATTTTAAGACCAAAATACTGACATGGTGTACTTTGCATGGCAGCGTTCACACTGGAGCAGGAAGGCTTTTTCCTGTGACAGATCTGAGCTCCTCTTCTGTAGTGATCCACCTGGCTAATCTAAACCAGTATTTACCACATGCTTATTCTACTATTAGGTGGTATCATAGTGAAAGGAAAATGTAGCCACCGAGTCAACGGACAGGAACTTTCTTTCACTGTGTCCTGCTTATCTATTGACTAAACAACAGAAAAGGAGGGAGGCGCACAGTGAAAACAATAAAGGCTAAGGGATGCAAAACATCCACTGATAGCCCAGAGGGGAGTGTAAGGGGTTGTTAGCAGAGCAAGGACCCGAGGACAGGACAGTTTCTGCTCTTTATCTCAGATGAGCCACCCAGCTTGTCTGCTGTGTGTCTGACAGCAGCAGGCAGGAGCTTGTAGGAAGTTAATACCCTTAATTGAGTTGAGGTGTATGAGGTTTAAAAGCGTCGGTGTATACGCAGAGGACATCCAAGGAAAATAAGGAAGAAATTGGAATTTGGTTGTAGTATATATTTGAAATCAGGACAAGGAGACACTATTCTCTGTAATGGCCTTCACATGCTTCAAGTTTAAGAATGAACTGTTAGACAAATAAACTTGTTTTTTCCGATATTTCTCTCTCTGAAAATGAGAAAGGTTTGACTTTAACAAGCTCGTTGTTTACAAAGCACCGACTGTAAGCTCCTGTCTAAGCAGAGTTATGCAGACCTGCCTCTGCACATCCACCTACCCATGCTCCCTTTAATGGGAGGTGTTTCTCATCCAGCCGGGAGATGTAATCTGTCTAGCAGGTCATGGGTGTGCCCAGAGGCCTCCTCCCAGGTTGGACATTTCAGAATCGCTTCCCCTGGGAGGTATCTGGACAGATGCACCAACCATCCTCACTGGAACCTTTTGATGTGAAGGGGCAGAGATTTGACTCTGATCCCTTGTCGGGTGATTGAGCTCCTCACCCCTTCCTGAAGCAAGAGCCCAGACATTTTTCACGAGAATCTGCTATCTGCTGTTTCTATTTTAAATGCAATTCTTTCTGCCACCGCGCACAGCTCATAAAGAACATACAGTACCAGTCAAAAGCTCACACATTCCCATTAGATTTAATGGAAAACCTATTTTTGACTGGTGCTGAGGACCTACTGATAAATAAACAGGTTTACCATCTGTTCTGTTTGTGTTACCACAGCATATCATAACACCTGCAACAGTGAAGGAAGTCGCTCTCAACCTGAAAGACCGTGGCCTCAGATTTGGAGTTGCCAAGTCTCATACCAGGTCCCTTACATGTGGCTGCAAACCATCCCATTTCCTAGAAGTCTCTCATCAGTTAAACCTGAAGGACAACTTCACTAGAGAGTTTCACTAGAAAGTCTTTGCTGTTCTCTGTAGTGGCCAAACCTTTCCAACAAAAAAAAAACTTTCTCTCGCCACTCTTCCAGGGCGTGAAGGTTTCTGACGCGTTAAGCTTGGTCCAAAAACTGAAGCAAATTGGATATAAAAATGACTTCGGTTTATTACAAAGGCCAAGGTTTACAACAACTTGTCACATCTCTGAAAACCTGTAGTGACAGTCAGGTTGACAAAAAAAACATTTGAAATAAATAAAAATATTAACTGTGACGATAACAGTCAGAAAACTGTTGCTCTTCATCCTGTTCCATTACTTAGCCTTTTTACAATAATCGTGGGCACTATTACAGTGAAACTGTGCACCTTACCTTCATTAAATGCAGGACGTTTAAAGGGAGTTTAATTTACTGATTTACAAAATATAACCAGTTGCCTATTAATAAAGCAAATAATGTATTACTACAACAACATTTTTCTAATCAGAATAAACATAATTTCTATATGGCTCTAACACTTTCCATAAAGTTTATGGGAGCAGAATGAGTGAATAGAAAAGGGTGGATTTGGAGAAACCTGCCACCATCACTCTTAATAAAAGTTTAAAAACACTTGATTAGAACATCTGTTTTGTCAGATATTAGATGGAGTAAACGCTTCTGGTGTGTCTCTCAAGTTACCGCAATAGATTTCAATCCAAAGTCGCAAAGCTGTGCCAACCAGGACAGCCTATCAACATCCAGGGCCTTAAAGAGACTCTATGCAACATTATCATATTATCATAGTCAGAAAGCTGCTTGGAAGTAATTACTTTGCTTAACTGACCTGTTCTGATGAAAAAACTGACATTCCCTCCTCTATCGGGTCTCCTGATACCCGGAACGGCGCTTGCAGTTTTGCCCATTGACGCTCGTGTTTGTTTTGGTTTGGAAGTCTCGCGATACACGAGACTGCCAGTTGTAAATCCGTTTGGACAGATATGTGTGTTTCATCTACGATTTGTTTTTTGCTTTTATAATTATTTTTACTACATGCCTTTGAAGCCATGGTGACTCGCCGTCGCCTGTTCAAAACAACCTAAGTTGCCTCTGCTTTACAATATTCTTCTTCGTCTGTCGCCTATTTTCGCTAGGGGAGCTCCCCCTACAGCTTTGGGGTGCGCACTGCACCCCAGAGTTGCACTGATCTGCTTTAAGGAACTCCAGATCAATGGTATGTGTCCCCCCAGGGCCCTGCTGAATAACTTTATTACTCCAACACAGCCAACAGGTAAGGAACACCAAAACTTCCTAGTCTTTGTTGCCTTTATGAACAGTGTCCCTACAGCCTTACTGGCCATTACAACCACAGCTACAAAACACCAAATCAGCAATAGAGGTTGGGGAGATACAGCCCCCACACATGCAGACACTCAATATTCCCAGCCTCCTTTGGAAACTCTGCTAGAGACGGAAGTTAAAGATCTCCTGGTTTTTGTCCCAATTCAAACAGTGTCGGCAAATTCTAACAAGACGTGTGGGGGCACTAAGCTTGACTGGTACCTCCAACTATTTTCCTTGAGGACCCCCTTCATGCAAATACTAAAAAGTAATGGACCCCAGCCCCACCCCATGCTGAAACCATGCTGGTCTTAAGCTTTCTTTGGCGAGATTCTCACTGTAGATACTGGATTCTGGCTGAGTCCTGTCCTTCAACAAAGTATATAATTGTAAGTAAAAGTATTCCATGTTCAAAGCCTTGGGGTACTCCTTTGGGGAGTCCCAGACTAGTGTTGTTTTTGGCAGCCATTTGAGTTTTAGTCTTAGTCTTAGTCATTTTGACAAAAATACATATTAGTTTGAGTCATATTTAGTAATTTCAGTAAGTTTTATTTTTAGTCTCGTTTTAGTCGACGAAAACTAAAAAGTTTTTAGTTTAGTTTTCATCACTTTTAGGACATAAACAGGGGGGAAAAAATGTAGACATCTTTAAATAATTGAAATTTGCACATCAAGAAACAGATAAAATGATTAAGCTTTGCTGGTCCCTGACTTTTTCTAAA
>JBBDHI010000003.1:23538453-23555350 GCA_037177115.1 Craterocephalus stercusmuscarum
ATTGGCAAAAAAAAAATATTTCTAGCAAAGAAATATGCAAATGGAGAAAGGGAAAATCTCTAGTGCACCTAGAAATTAAGAGGTCTTAACAAATATTTGTATTTCTAGTGTTTAACATTACATTTATTAGCAAACTAAAGCTATACTCTCTTGCACTGTAAGTCAAAGTTCAAATGTAGTTGATACAACATTACTGCACAATTGCTAACATTAAGTAGACAGTTTAACAAGTCTAAACCCCACTGTCAGCTTTTAATTGAAGTTTATACAAACTTCTTTACCTATCAGAGCACAACAGATTAACTGTTTTACAAAACAGAAAAAAAATAACATTGATTTCTACTAATGCTGCAAGAAGAGAGTCCGCTCCTGCTGCAGTGTGATCAACTCAAAACAAAGTGAGTCAAAAATGCACCACAAAAAAAGAGCAGAGTAACTAAGACAATCTGGAGGCTAAATACAGCTGCCATCTTGGAGAGTTCAGAACAATTAAGAGATATAGATTGAACAGAGGCGATACGCTATACTAATAAAGATCCTGCTTTTAATTACTCTGCTTCTTATTAGCAAAGATGAGAATACAAAAAACACTTGCAACCTTACTTGACTTTTGCACCAAAATGGCAAAAGTGTGTCTTTTTGTGCTGCTGGAGAGGCAGTGAGGCCTCCTTGGTCCATCCTCACCACATGTAATAACTTCGCGTGGTGTCGACAGGAGAAGGCTTCCCCTCTGTGCTGCTGTCTTTGTCCTTCTCCCCATCAGCCTCCCACAGATTAATGAGTGGAGGGTAGAGCTCATTGAGTGGGATGGAAGATGTCTTCAGCATGTATTTCTTCAGGGAATGATGATAGTTTTTTCTCTTCCATCTGCGGGCCATGAAGATGCCCACAGTGGCAAGACTGAGAAAGGCCAACATGGTGGACATGACAGCCAGCACAGCCACGCTTGGGTGCTGATCTGACAGGTCCAGTGCGAATGTAGCACCATGTGTTGTCACATTGACACAAGACTTATGCGTCTGCAAGTGGATGTTGGAGACAGTGAGGCAAACCTCGTACTCGGTGGCAGGTTGAAGGTGTGTGAGGTTGTACTCGTGAACATCGACAGGAACGCGGGCTGTGTAGGTGATGTGCGGGTTGTCAATCTTCATGGTGGCTGAAGCCCATTTAAGGTTGGAGGACATGACATTAGAGTCGACTTTCCAGGAAACCAGGATGGAATGGGACTCTATCTGCTTGACATAGATTTTCAGCACCTCAGCGGTATCGAGCAGAGTGCCGTTTATCCGGATGGTGGCTACCCATGTGTCAGCGCCTTCCGTGTTCTGTGCCACACAGGTGTAACGACCAGAATCTTCCACCTGCACATGAGATAACCGCAGAGTCCCCTCACTGCTTAGGTGATAGCGCTCTGACACTGTGTCTGTTGTGATTTTCATACCCAGAGGGGTCACCCAGTAGATTTCAGGTTCTGGTTCGGCCATTGCTCGACAGTCCAGAATGACACTCATGCCCAGCTCAAGGTTCAGGTGGCTGGGGAAGGTGTCATGGGATATAAGAGGAAGACACTGCTCTGGTGACTCCAGCAGCCGTAGTTCTTTAACCCGCTGGCCTCTGAGTTCCGGTGGGGAGGTGCACAACATTGCCAGAGGCTCCATGAAGCGCACTGTGGTCCTGTTAGAGCTCATCCACTGAATGACACAATCACAGCGCAATGGATTGCTGTGGATACTGATCTCTCGCAGGTTAGGCAACACTTCCACGGTGTGCTGGTAAAGGGCAGTCAGAGCATTATTGTTGACCATCAGGCTCTCAAGGGACGGCATATCTCGAAACGCTAATCTGTGGATGTAGGACAGCTTGGGGTTGTTGGTGGCCTCCAGTTTCGTCAGTTCTGGCAGGTTGTCCAGAGCGTAGCGATCGATAGAGACTAATTCCATCATATTATTGATGCCCAACTCTTTCAGATGCAGCATGTTTCTGAAGTCTCCTTCCTCAATTTTGTGAACTGGATTTTTGTTTAAATCTAGGAATTTTAGGTTGGGAACTTTTTCAAGGGCAAGTTGAGGAATTCTCACCAGTTTGTTGTCATAGAAAGAAATACTCTCAAGAGTATCTAAGCCTACAAAGGCATTTGCTGGAACATCAGTGAGATCCATACCTGCCAGAACCAGACTCCTCAGGCTTCCCAAAGGCTTAAAGTTCATGTCCAGGAGGCCAATAACTGGGTTCTCCCCAATCATGAGGATCTCAAGGTTTGGTGTTTCTTCGAACCAGCGGCTGTCTATCACATGGAGCTTGTTGGAGTTGAGGTGCAATCGCAACAAACTGGGCAGGCCCGCAAATGCTCGAGGGGAGACGGCGCTGATCTGATTGTGGTTGATGTAGAGTTCCTGAAGGTTGGAGAGGTTTCCCAGGCAGTTGTCTGGCAGCTCACTTATCTGGTTCTCTTCTAGATGCAGTGTGGTCAGATGGTTCATGTTTCGGAGGCCAACAGCTCGCACATTGGTGAAATTGTTCTGGGATAGGTCCAGTTCTGTCAAGTTAACCAGAGCCTGCAGCTCTCCACTGGTGCGAGAGATGGCATTGCTTTGGAGCAGCAACACCTGGGTGTCTGCTGATAGATTGGTGGGGATGTGCGCCAGCCTCAAGTCATTGCAGTCCACTGTCGTTGCCTCCTTATAGGTTGACTGAGGAGTGAACCAAGGGCGGATCTCACATACACACAAGCGAGGACATTCTTTACTGTGCACTGGTGACAGGAAAGAAAGGAGAAACCCTGCAAACAGCAAGATTAGAGTAGACCAAAGCTGGGCGTTGAGCACCATGCTGGCTGCTCTCTCTGCTCACAAAAGGCTTAGATGAGAGGCAGTGTTTGGGAGAAGGGTGAGAGAGGATAGTTGATGAGCATTAGTCTTCTATGCTGATAGCTAGCTGCTGTAGGTCCAGAGGAGTGATTCCTAAGCCAGAGGAGTTTCTTTGCAAAAGGCAGACCCAACAGACATCTGGTCACTTCCACCTTAAAATACAGAAGAAAACAAAGCAACTGTTAAAACAATGAGAAGAGATTACAAAAAATAGGGCAAGATGCATATTTCCATTGTGCTAATGCTGATAAATAAGGGCACTGATGTCCAACAGGGCTTAATAAATCTGTAGAATTCATCTGATTTCGATCACATACTGAAGAGATTAATTGTACTGATTAATTTGTTCTGATATGGCCAGGACACAGTTTGATAATAAGCACAAGTTTGATAAAGGTTATGTCTGGATTAGGTCTTGCAAAAAGCTATTCACATAAAAAAAATTAACTTTTTCATGGTATATTTTGTACAGAATACATACATAACATTTTGGATATTTCTAATGGTTGTCAATATATGACACACCAAACCCGATTCTTTCTTGTTATTACTGTTATTCTCTCTTATTCCCTGGTGACTCAGTCTCCTTGGAGATTGTGGACATGTTTTCCTCTCTGCCGGTTTGATTATCTGCATACCAGCTTAGTATCAGTTATCCTCTCGAACAAGCGTGTGGGGTGACCACAGCCTGCAGCTCTGGCTGCGAGCCCATTACACAACAGGCTTAATATGCAAGGAGAATGAGCTCTTCACTGTTAATCACTCACTACTTATACAGGCTCATGTTAGGCACTCATAGATATGTGAAGTGAATTTATCTGTTTCAATAAGCAGTGTTTGCACTGTGTCTGAAAGATTGAAGTTGACTAACAGGATAAATCCAAAAGAATTTCTAATATTTTACACATTTTGCTTTTGTTTGTCAGTCTGGTCTCAGCAGTGCCTGCAAATATGTAAACATGAAAACCCTATTTTCATATATAAATATGTGAATATGAGCAATGATAATGGTAAATACATTATCATTTTCTATTAAGAGATTTTCATAAAATTAATTCATATGTGCAAGAAACTATTGTAATCTGTGATAGATTATACTTTTAAAGGCTTGATTTATGTGTATATATCACATATGTAAACAGTAAAATGTATTATCATTGCTATATCAGATCAATATAACTGCTGTAAGGTGACATGCTGAGAGATTTTTTTTGTTTTAATAACTTAATTCCGCCTTTTTTACTTGAAATAACAAAAAGATAAAATCCCTGAAGCAAAGGGATGGTCATTATAAAACTTTCTTTGGCACGTGCCACAGCTTGTGCTTTTTGTAGCCATAACCAGTCTTTCAGTCCTGATTGGGGGATTTTTTTCTCTCTCTTCCTATAAAAGTCTTCCTGGCCTGTAAAACAAGTTGTCCATTTTGGATGCACTGATCTGTTGAGTTATCTGCACCAGTTTTCAGAACTAAACTTTTTTGACGAGAGGGTTATTAATTCTTCATTTTCAGGTGTTATTAGGTCATCATGCTGTTTCAGAAACTTTTTGCCTGTTTTTGCGCTTTTGTCCATTTTCATGGTTTTCCAGACCATTTCTGTAAACAGTTGTAACACAAGCTAAGGAAAAAGCTACCTTAAGCCCCCTTTCCAATTGGCCAGCTGCTTATCAGAAGCTTCTGCTTCTATAAGAGCAGTAATATAATTTGACCATGGGTGCCCAAACTATTGCATGCTACTGTATTAATTGAGAAGGGAAGAGATACTTGGCTGAAACAAACAGCCACAGTGCCAACATCCATTATGAATTACACTCATAGAAATTTCTATTTGTCACAGATGACAGCTGAGCATTCTTTGTTAATCTGCGTCTGCATCTGTGTGTGTTGATTTGTTTGTGTGTGTGCGAGAGAGAGAAACAGAAAAATATTGTTTTGCATCAAAACTGACAAGTTCCTCTAATATTTACAAAAATAAACACAGATTGTTTCCCCTTTCTATGTGCTCTGTTCATGCTCTGATGTGTTGACAGTTTGTTGTTCACATTTATGTGAGCAACAGTCCAAAAAACACAGCTCAACAAACACAGAAAACAGAATGGAACACAACACTGTATAGAAAACAACATAATGAGGTTGTTTCTATTCATCAAGACAGCATTTCTGCGCGGGGATGGACGTGAAAAGCAACATTCATCTGACACTGTTAGACCGAGAAAGCATCAAAGCTCACTCATATTTCTCTGAGACGTGTTTGACTGGATAATGTCTGGACTCTGTAAATGTGACTGAATGCACCTTTGCTTTACCCTATCTACAGCTTTTAACTAGGAGCAACTGTGAAATGCTTGACATTTCAGCCTGGTTTCAATCATCCAGTGCCCGGTTTCTCAAATGATCCATTCATGTGTTGTTAATTGTAATGACTTGCTTATAAAACAGACTTATGCGTCAAAACATTTGTCTGTCCTCTCTCCCCCCTTCCTTGTGTTGTACTTGGGAATTAAATTTGAGAAGACAGGCGGGGTAATCATCGTGCTGAGGCTTTAAAACTCAGACACCTGGCACCAAGTTCCTGGCAGCCTGGCAGCACCATGGGGGTCTGCACTCATTCCCACCTATCTCTCATTCTGCATATGTGTTGACCTTATTAACACTGGGGAGGTTCACTTAGCACATATGCTCTTTTTCAATGATAGTCTTCTTCATGATCACTGCAGTACACAAATGTATCT
Organism: Craterocephalus stercusmuscarum; assembly: GCA_037177115.1. Classification (NCBI taxonomy): domain Eukaryota; kingdom Metazoa; phylum Chordata; class Actinopteri; order Atheriniformes; family Atherinidae; genus Craterocephalus; species Craterocephalus stercusmuscarum. The sequence continues at coordinate 23,544,051 of JBBDHI010000003.1, forward strand.
TTGCAAATTCCCCGTGCACTGACAGTTAGATCCACATACCAGCTCCACTGAATTGGTTGGAGTACATGACCTTATCATCAATGACATTCTGCTGTCCAAAGAAAAGACTATCTTAAATAAAAAAGTCAAAATTCCACAGTGTGGGGATCCTCTCATATTTTTTTTTGGTGTGAAAGTTAAACCAACATATTCCTAAGGGGCAACTTTAAGAGCTCTTGTTTGGGAGGCCAAAAGAAAAAGAGTACTTGCTAACATACACTGCATCCATCTCCACACTCCTAACAGACTACGCATTTTACCCCATTCCATCAACAGCACCCTTCTTTGAGTCACTGATTTTTTGACATGCATCCACAGACAGAATAGTGGAAAGATGCAGAAAAACCCTTCAGCTGCTAGGTATTATCCGGCTGACTGTCTGAGCTGAAGCCTCCAGCAGCGGGATTTACTCCTTTCTCCTACCCAATCCCTACGAGGTTTTAATCTAAGCACACATTATACATACAACACACACATGCATCCATCCACAGCTACTTCTGTAACAAGAACAGCTAATATTTGCTCTCAGTTCAAACAGACCTTTAGAAGATCACTTGCCCCCAGGCACAAAACAAGGCACCAAAATGTAATTTGGGGGACATAATGAGGTTTGTCTGCTTCATGTGTTGGCTTGATAAACACGTTCATAAGACAGGTTCTCTAAATAGATAAATAAATAAACACGGGCAATTTTAAAGAAACACAGACCTGCAGTTAGATCTTGCTTTGCTTCCTTTAGGATTGGTGCAGCTCAAGCACCTGTGTGCAGGTGGCAGTCACTGATTCAATGGAATATATATAAAAGAGACTATGATAGATATTTTAAAGACTTAATCTAAAATCATGTATCTTCCAGAGTTATTTTGGTTCATTTGAATTTACATTGCCATTGAGTTTTGATGTGATGCAGTTAAAATTACACTTTACCAGGAACCTTACTTGATAACACATAGCTTTATTTTTCACAGGAGGCAATGTTATTCACCCATCTGTTTCTGAGCCCTTTGTCACTCTGGGTACAAGCAACGTTTCTGAATCGACTGCACGCCCGGTTCACAGAGAAGCCATTACCATGGCAACAGCTATGCCACAAGCATTTCTGTTCATAACCAAATGAGAAGACATGAGGAGCTCTCAGTGCCACCAGACAGCAAAAGCTGTCATTGATGCAAGAAGGGTGACTGCAACAGACCCCACTGACAAGACAACAAGGCATATGGCTCATGCATGAAAATATTATGTAAACAACACGACCAGTGAGCCCAACAACACCCCCCTCTAACCGCATCACTTGCTCTTTAATGTGTCTATGCTTATACATTTCCACATTTCTGCCTTAAAAATGACAAGTTTTGAAAGATAAGTTTAAATGCAGAGCTATGGTCAGACACAAAGAAGCTAAGAGAGACTGCTTGATGTTTCCCCATGTCCTCACTGTGCTGCTCTGCCTAAGAAGCATCATGCTCCTGCTCCATTAGTATGCAAGCATCTCACTTCACATCACAGCCGGCTGTGGTGCAGCTGCTGATCGCAGAGGTAAAGCTGAGGTGGAGAAGGATGCATGTCCAGACGGACATACAGAGAGAACTGAGAGGCATGATTCAGCTGGAAGGCTGCAGAAGGAATTTGAGTAACTTATAATGCAACAGGACAGAATGATGAAATTCAGCACTGTATTTGAATGGGATGATCGATGTTCAAAACAATGTGTCTGAGGTTTGAATTTTGCAGAGCAGCAAACCGTCACTGTAATTCTATTGGTACGGAATTACTGCAAATCCATACGGTTGCCTTATTTCCCTGTGGAACAGAGATGGATCTTGACACAATTTTCTTCTCATGCTTTAATTTTTTTTCTTTCCACTTTGTGCCCACTCCCTCCCCCATCCACTTAACCTCTCCTTACATTTGCTGTGTCTGTGAAAAGCCAATATATTGTCACTGGTGCATAGATCAATCACACTATTGTGCCAACGTCTCTAATCTCCAGGGAATACCTACTTGAAACAATGCATACGTCAGGAAAAATGAACCTGCACTGTTTAAATTAACCTAGAAGCCTATAATAGCATGCTGACAGAGATGCTTTTCAGGAAAATTTCCATTTTTTAATGCATAATTATGAATTGGGTTACAATTGAATCAAAAACTTCACTCTCTTGAAACAAAGACAGAACCCCTGACACAGTCACAACATCTTAACAAAACATTTCAGTGGCCCCTCATGTTTCCACATCACACCCTCAAAGGGGGATGGTCAGGCTGGTTTTTCTCCCCTCCACTGCTGTGGGAACCCAGACACCATCACATGCTGCAGAGTTAGACCAACTGCACACAATGGTTCCTTCCCAAATGAACACAGAGGCACCGAGATGTGTCTTTGTTTTTGAATTTTCTCACACTCCTCGTCACTGGAGGAGATACGTCACAGAGCCTTATGTTTGCCAAGATAGGGGGAAGGTACAGCCCTCTTTGCAATCATATGAGTGGCTCATTAGGTGACATCTGCATCAACAATGTCCTTTTATTTACAACACAAAGTCAATACTCTAACTCTTGTGCATGTAAAGCATACAGTGCAATTTCTTTCAGCAAACAAATCTGATGACTTCCCTATATTTATGAGCATGAATCTCTTTGTGTGGCATTAGTAATGTCAGTAACAGGTGTCTAACAGTGCAGCAGCTGAAACAACAGAGCCCACTCGACAAAGGTGACCCTAACATTGCAGATACCCATTGTTTTCTCAAACTTGAGCGCAGAAACGATGTTTGTGTGACTTCTTCCCCTCTTTGCCTCAGTTTCTGGCATCAGCGGATTTTTTTTCAGCCTGAGGCACAAATAGGTTCGATTAAACCGAAGAGCCAATAGCGGCTGCTCAGCTGGTCCAGCAGAACTCTGCACGGACGCAAGTGGTGCTGCAGTTTGTGTTCATGCCACGCAACATTATTAGTTGATGTCCCGGTACAGTAATGTGCCTCGGATGCTGAGTCGGTTTAATGTTAAGCCACATGGAAATTCGCGCAAACATTTGCCCTTGTAGCGCACTGATTAAGTCCACGTTTTCTTTGTTTCTTCCTGCTGTTTTGTATTGACCAATATGTCCATACTTCTGAAAGACTGATTATGATCATCATGCACGGACTGGCTGCAGAGTCAAGTGTCCTAAACAATTACTGCAAAAATGCATTTTATTGATGAGATTGATCAAGCGCCCATATTGCAGATTAATACAGCTCAACCATCCATATCAATGCGTTTGTTTCAAAAGATTAAAAAATTCGTCCAAATATGTAATTTTTTTTGTTCAAAAGCACTGTTTCTTCTTAACGGATGTAACACAGGTTCCACTGCACTAATTATTTCATTGCATCTTTGCTGATCAGTGCAGTTCTTAAAACATAGCCTGGTGACTTTATCTTTGTAATTCTGATTTAATTTGTCTTTGCTAGTAAGAGATAAGTGCAAATTAAATTTTACAAGCCTAAATATTTCGGCACATGCACATAATAAACAGATGGCTCTCACCTATGAAGCGCTGTATCCTCTGTATACGCAAGAATGCTGCAGGCAACTGTATCTGACACAAGCCAGTATCCGCAGCTCAAGGAGGATGCGCGAGAGGTGCAGTTTGTGTTTTTGGAGTATAAATAATCAGCTCTGTTAACCAGAATAGAAAAACACCCTGGATGCAGCGTCCGTTCGCAACCAGCCGGTGATTTTGGAGAAAACAATGATACTTCAGAAGTGGGTGGGGGGGAGCACCAGCGCGCAGCTTCCACAGACAAATAGCTGCCCCCCTGTGCAGGTCAGCTGGACTGGAGCACGCCTGACATCGACTGTTGTGCCCAAAGAGGCAACCTCACCATCTGTTCTGTCATCGCTACCATGGGAACAAAAGTCCCACCCTACCGGCCACGAGCTGCGATGTGTGAATTATAGTGTGATAAAGCGCAGGAGCCAATGACATCCTAGTGCGCTGACAAGATGTCAATGTGTCAGAGTTTCGTTTGTTGATCTCTTTGGCTGCCACTGCTCATCGGGTCAACGTTGCAAGAAGGTTTTCATCATTATTTTCTTGGAGACCAGAAAATGTGTTTTGATTAAGGATTGCCTATTAAAAGACGTTGGATGCCATGGAGACATATTTTATATAAATTTAATGACCAGCTGATTAATTATTCATGATTATTATGGAATGAAATGGACTTCAAAGTGGATTTCATGCATCTCTCACACAAACCCAAGCATGCCTGTGCAAGACTTATTAGGGCATGTATGCCATTCACTGTGAACAGGCTTTCCAGACCCAATCCTATCATTTCATGGCTTAACCATAACCTCAGCTTTAATCAGATACCCTAAACCCTCAACCACAACACCTGAAATGATCTTTTACATGGGGGCTGGATTTGGATGCCGTGAGATTAACTGATGTCAAACAACCAAGACTTATTGTAATCTATTTTCAGTTGGTTTCTAAACTGGAATGAGTTTTTTTCATATCCACAAAATGAAGTTTGAGCTTCCTATAGTGTTGCTGATGCAGCAAGATACATAGTCATCATGCAGTGAAAGTCAGTATAAGCACCATTTTTGTATTTAAATAAGGAATTCGGTCTGAAAAAATTTTCATCCTACGATTTTAAAATCCTCCTGTTTTGCACTTTGGAGCAACATACAGTGGCTATTACATATTCTGCTCCTAGGATAGTTTGTAATTTCAGCTTGTTAGTACTGTGGGCTGGAAACATGCTGGTTTACACGTTTAAGTGTTCTGGGAGAGACAAAACAGTCCCATGATTAAAGTTGTTTTTACTGTACAGTACATCACCAAATGCCTGCCATTAAAACACAGATCAAGTTACACTACAGATGTCTGCTGGGTAAAGTATCACATTGGGGTATCATTCAGCAAAATGAGACATTTTAAAAATATTTTTTCCAAAGGTTGTTTGTCCTATAACTACATTTGAAGGTAGCTATGACTTCTTCTTCTTCTTCTTCTTCTTCAGTCATGCAAAAACAGGAAACGATCATCAGCACAAACTGTCACTGTGATGCTCCTCTTATTCTCTTTTCATCACATTTGAAACCATACAAAATATTTCTGTGGAATAGCTGTCCTCTTTAGCATGGACAATAACCTTAAAGTATTAGCAGGCTTTTACCAACACAGTTACCCTCCACCGTGGAAGGAGATTAAAAAGCAGCAAGAAGAGACCAGTGATTTTTACTTTCCTCTACATGTAAATAATTACCTATTTGTAGCATAAGTGACTGATTAGTTGAATTGCACAACAAATCTTGCGTATAACAAAAAAAAACAGCCAATGAAAAAGTTATCTGGGTAAATTTGTAGAGATGCATCTATTGATGTAAACTGGTGTGGGTCCCAGTCACATAGTTTGACAATTGCACATAGGAGGCAATGTTAAAAAAAGAAATACATCTTTTAATCTGAGCCCTGTCACTTGCTCGGATTTCTTTTCCCTTTTCCTCCTCGTGCTTTTCGTCCCTCCTCCTCTCTAAGGACGGCAGTGAAAATGACAACGTTTCATCACTCTCTGTTTGAGCTGCTGCTGTGGGAGCTGCCAGGCCGCTTCTTCATTTCAGCTGTGGATACAGAGGGAGAATGTGATCATCTCTGTGTAGTGAGAACAAAGAGTACCAAACAGATGACATATGAAGGTTTCATCTGTTTACACAGTCATTTAGCAGTCAGTTCCAGATGAATTCATAAAATAATTTCAATACAAAGGGAATGAATACATTTTTATTGTTTTACTTTTATTTCTTTTCAAAGTTGCATGCATAGGATAAAGTTTCCTGCCCCATTAAGGTTATTAGTCCACCTTTGTTAAGAAGTAATACAAAATGACCACTCATGTAGAATGAAAGCTACATGTGACCATACGGTAGGTTAGGTTTAAAAGTTCACAAAGGAAAGTCCCAGGAATGATCTTTAAATGCAAAAAACGTAACGTAGTCAAATATCACTCTGTGATATCTGTAACAATCTACTGATTTTTTGATATTTAGAAATATAACCTCCGTAGCACTGATGATATTATCTCATTTAAAATTCGATTCATGGATCCTATGTCACATTCTGTTAATGAAGAGCAGACTGAGAAAGAAAACCTCTGGAAAGGAAACATATCCACTGTTAATCCCTTATGCCACAAGTAGGAATTTTGTTGGGTAACTTAGAGGAACAATGAAACAGTGTGAATATTTGGTTCTTATTTAATAGCTAAGAGTTAGATGACAAGCATGGTGCTGCCTCATGTCAGTATAAGAAGCTGTAGTTTAACAGAAACAAAGGAAGACAATTTTTCATGCCAGCAGGTCTGAAGCTCATTTATCAATATTAAATCTTTTAGTTGTTGGTTCAGTTTTTCAGTGCTGCTGTGATGTACAATGTATTAATGTTTTGAAAGTCATTTCATATGAAAGACCTGAGGGAAGGATGCTCTTTTCCTTCTTTGTGAATATTCTTGACTGTTTACTTCATTCAGATGTACAGTTTAGTTTGAGTTTATGTAAAAAATACAGAATAAGTTGATATGTTTTAATGAAATTTAGTGCACTTTGCTGAGGGTGAGTCACCTGAAATTTGTTTGAATGCTCTTGAAGTGTGTAAAAATTGCTCTGTGGGAGCTGCTGTTATCATTCCACTACCATAGAGAGTTTAAAGTTCACTCAACAGTCAGTGTGTGCATGCGTGCGTGTGTGTGTATATCATAATTTCCCACCATTAACCTGCAGTGCTTGTGGTGTGGTTGCCATGGCAACAGCTCCCTGTCAGGAAGGGCGATGCAGCATATCCACCGGTTTATTAGATCTCTGATCACACAGTTCCCTCCACATGGTCATCTGGGAAAACCAGTCAAGAAGAAACATGTGCCCCCTGTATTACCTTTTCCTAGTCTTCACATCATTTAGCTGCATAAACTCTACTGATGACAAGACAAGCTTATTTTTTCTTATCGGTGTTCGTTTTCAGTAATAGCTGGGTGGAATATTAAATGGGAAGAGAGAGGATGAATGTCAGAGAAAATAAAGTGCACCCTGTAAAGTAGATAACGACTCAGGGAGACGACATCACTGGAAGTGAACTACTAAATGCCTTAATCTTTCGTAGACACATTATGTTCTTTTATTTTCTAATTCCCCTTTAGTTTATACATAATGTATACAGTCATAATGGCACACAATAGAAGAGTTTTCTTTGCAGAGATAAATGTGTTTTAATTGGATTTTCTTTATTGAATTGGCATGGGCGTGTGCAGCTTGGTGCTGTCTTCAGATGTAGCTCTGACAGATGTCTGTCTCTGAACATGTAGCACACTCACAACCTTGTTATACATCAAAATCACACAATTCTTATCATTGCAATCTACTGCCAAGATATTGCAAATGCTCTCTTAACTCACAGACACACAATCGCTCATTGGTACTGATCCAATACTTTGCTTGGCACGCTCCATGCTGTTTAATTCTGCAGGACTGGTGAGACATGGACAAGCATGAGACACAGAAAGACAATATGAGGCAGGCTGACATAAAAGAAAACAAATAGCCCCAGAATCTCCCCTCACAGTTGGATCAGCACCTTTCAGTCTCCACACAAATTGAACATTATATGCTTCACTGAATTTACTGAAGGGTCTTTATATTGCATTGCAGTAAAGTGTACAGGTGGTATTCTGGGGAATTACTTTTGTGTGCTTTCTCGCTGAGAGATGAGAAGATCAGTATTACTTCTCTGTCTGTATCTATGAAGCTACAGCCAGGAGATTTTTTTTTTTGCTTAAAATGACATTCTCAGCATCAGTTGGAGGGCACTTTTAACCTGAATCAGACAGAAGTGATGAAACAGTCTGAACTCAATATAAGCCTTTATATGTCAATTCCTTTTTACTATAATACTGGTTTTAGTTCATTTTCCAATACTTAATTTGTCTGTGAATCTCATGTTTTACAGTTTTATGGTGCTGTTGCATTGAAACCGATGTTGACTTATGTATTTTGTCCACTTGGAGGACTCAGAATGCAGGTGCACAACTGTCTCATCAGAATTTGGTTGAAATGGCCAGTGCGGTGATGAGGTGACTGCTGTTACACATGTCACTTTGCATTAGTGTCAACATTTGAGCCTGCTACGCTGCAGCCAATCAGACCTACTTAAAACCAAAATCAACAGATCCGCCTCTAATTGCTCCTGAGCAAAGCAATTTAGCAGAGGTTCCTGGAGACTGATTTTCATTTGGATTTGTCAAACAGGTAATGCTTGACTTGTTTTAGCAAAATTGAAAAAAAAAATGAAACAGCTTTTTTTGTGAGCATTTGCATGTCTCTTTGTGTATCCAAGGTGTATTGACATAACCCGTGTACTAATTTGCTTTTAGCAAAAATAAACAAAGGAATTATAATAAAGGGAATCCAGCCAAGAAGTAGCAGATAATCTCTGTCTTGTGGATCAATTTAACAGAAATAACCTTTTTATTTCCACTCCAGAACTAACATGAACATAGAATTCCTTCAAGTCCAGAAATAAGTTCTTCAGAATCACTTATTATTAAACAGTTATATGTACTGTGCTGAGATCACGGAGCTACAGGATCTTAGGTGTTGTGAGACAGAAGCAAATAGATAAATATGGGATGCCGTCAAAAAGAATTACATTTATTATGCTTTCTGAGTTTTGTATGCATTTGTGCAGCACAGCACACCTTCCCAGCTGCACAAGTTCTGACACCACTTAATCAGACATTGGCTGTCTTCCATGTTAGCTGTGGTTACAAATTTAATGTGTGCCATTTTTAGCTTTAAGCCAGAAAGCATCGCTCCAGAGTGACGGCATTGTGGGTCTCTGACCCTCACTCAGATATCGCATCCATGAAATCTATGGAATCAGAGACAGGCTTGTGGTGATCCCAGCCATTTTCTCCTTGGCATCACTGGCAAATCCAACATTTGATTCATTTTCTAACCTGTTGTTACCTCTTGGACACTCTATGACCTACAACTGTTAAATACCATTGAAAAGTTAAGATTCCTGAGATTTGAAGGATGTATAACATCCCCAGCTGCAATCACAAGTGTAGCTTCAGTAAACACTTATTTCACATATTCTATGGAGCCATTCTGTACCCCAGGAGCAGATGATGCTGCACAAAAAGGGTCCAGTTACTTCAGCGGTGTCCAGTAAAGGACATATTAATTTGTGGAAGTTGAGTGATGATGAACAAACTAAAGCATCTTACAGTACTCGCATGCTGACTCTTACCTCGCTACTTTCAGTCAAATATACAAATATAGTGTTTAGCAAGTTGAAATACATATCAGTTGCATTTCACTTTATTGTAAGTATTACGATATTTAGGCAAACATGTAAATAAAGACAGAACCTAAACAACTGACAGTGAGGGAGCCAATAGCTCTGTTGTGCAGAGGGAAGGATTTTTCATCCCTTTATCTCCATAGAGCAAAGCATCATTACAAACCAGAAACTTGAAGGATCAATGCCATGACATTGTTCCTGCTCTGGCATCATGTTAACCCAGCACCTTCCTGAATCCCCGTTTGGCTTCCTTTCCTGTTTGTCACTAGTTTCTGTTTCCCAGCCTCCAGAGGCATCTGAGTAAGCAGTCTGGTGTAAAAACATGCAGCTCAGGATTCTGGGTCTTAACAGGTAAAAGAGTGAACGTATGTATTTGTGAGTGATTACAGCAGGAAATGTTGCCTTTCAGCACCTATTTGTGTTCACATGGAGAAGGGAAAATCTGTGCATCTCCCCATCCTCCATCCTTATCCCTCCCTGCTCACTCCTCCCTCTCCTGCGCCAGCTGAACAAAGACAACTGCTCTTTGTTGGCTACATGCTCTGTCTGAGACTTGGCGACAGAATTTGTCTTTTTGCTAATGCAGCTTAGATAGGAGCACTATTACAAATGCATGTGTCTGTGGGCAGGAGATATGTAGGGAGGAAATAATTCTTAAGAAACTGTAAGGCCTCAGGTCTGTATTTAGATCACAGGTGCCTTGTTCAGATGTTTTCAAGAGCTGCATTTTAGAGAGCTGAAGCAGCTGTCTGTCAAAAAGCACTTCACTGAACACCCCACCTTTTGTTCTGCTGCCCTCCGTCTACTAGCATGAAAATTTTGCACATTTTCAAAGGAACCTTACATGTTTTTTGTCAGTAAAGTGAGATGTTGTCAAAGATACCCAACAAATCACTTCAACATCGTGATAGTGCTATTCCATTTATTTCATGTGGGCTACTGGTATTATCTTTTAACAAAAAAATGCCCATTGAACACAAGGATTTGGATTAAATGGCAGGCTGGGTTGGAGAGAGATGGTTAGAAACATGCAGGAGTGATGACTTGAAGAGAAGAGGTTTTACAAAGTAGAAGTGAGGAGAGTGAGGGAATTTTTTCCTCTCTGTTGCCCCACCCAATTTAGTCCAGATTTGGTGGGTCTGATGTGCTGGAAGATGTTGAGCTGGCTTTCCCGGCTGCTCTCTGAGGGTCTTATTTAAGGAGGGGGTTGGGCAGCCTCCTTAACTCGTCTGCTCCCCATGAAATATTTCTTTGTCTTCATTTTTTATATTTCTATTCCTATCCTTCAAGAGCTTGTTGTCTTTTCAGATTTTTTTCTTTAAATATTGTTTCTTTACACTTATATAAGTTTTAAGAGGAGAAAGAGGAAACTGTAATTAATCATTTCCATGGCACAAGGATAACACAATGTACAAGTGTCCAACAAAGGGTGAAGTGTTAAAGTCTCCCAGCAAATGGGATAATTTAACTCCATTTACTGGCTGACAGACATCAGTAGATAGAGCATGAGGGGAGTGGGTGTTTATTAGCCCTTACAAATCATTCTGATTTCAGAGAAAGATGGGAAACTGTTTTTCTGCAAGTCTTTCATCATCATCGGGCATCATCAGGTTTCTCTGTTTTTGAATCACAAAAGGCACAAGAGACACAATGTGTTTTATGGAGAAAAAGGATCGTTAAAAATGAGTAAATAAATCATTTTTAAAAATCTCTTCTCATGCAATATTGATAGAGTACAAAAACCAAGCTCAGCAGGTGATCGCTGCCCGCAGCCCGCCAGAGTTGGAACTAATTGCAGCCTCAGGAATGAGTGTAGCAATTGGAAATCATTTGAGAGTGAAAGAAAGAAAGAAAGAAAGAAAGAAAGAAAGAAAGAAAGAAAGAAAGAAAGAAAGAAAGAAAGAAAGAAAGA
>JBBDHI010000003.1:23559301-23569762 GCA_037177115.1 Craterocephalus stercusmuscarum
GGTATGGGCATGCTCAGTCGCATCCAGTGTGTGTGCGTGTATGTGTGTGTGTGTGTGTCTGTGAGTGTAGGCCAAGGCCTAGCCTCTGCTGATTGGAGAAAAAAAAAGTCCATATATTTTATTGATATAAACATTTGTTCAGACGCAAAAGGATTTTTTTTTTTAGATTTTTCTCCTGTTTCCCAAACCTACTGTCCAGTGACATTAAACAGCAAGTCACAAAATCTTCTGAGACAATCCATTTTAAACACAATAAGAATCATATTTTATATGAAAGAACTCCCAACAAAATGACTCTATATACTCTTTAGAGAAAAACAACTTCAGTCCCATTAAATTCCTCTTCATTCTACTACTGTCCAATTCAGGAGTAACTTTAAAATGGTAAAAGATTGACTGACAAAGGAAATGTGTATCATGTGTATTATTTTTTATCGACTTACAGGAAGAAATATACTAAGTAGCCAAGGACACAGAGGAAATTCATCCATGTCAAGTTTTTATGAGCAACAGTATTTGAAATATCAAATAACATCAATGAAAGTGATGAAATAATGCTGATTTAATATTAGAACATGTTTGATTTAATGTAAGCCATCAAATTTGCATCCAGAAGATGACTGTCTGTTACACAGAAAAAGAATGTATTTTAGCTATGACTATGATCATTTTCTGATCTTAGTCTTAGTTTTGATTTTAGACCAAGTGATATTATTTCCTATAAATACAAAGGAAGTTAGAAAAGCTTTTAGTAAAGTTTTCACTAGAAAGTAAAGATCAGCTGATATATGTCAGTCCTGAACTTGCATCCCAAAGCTGAAAGCAAATGAATGATCAAAAGCACTGCTTGTAACTCCACCATTCACCCTCCATCCTGCCTGCTTCTGAAGATTTTGTAGCTTGTTAAACAAAGCACTAAAAAATGATGACTGCACCATTGTAAAAAAAGCTTATATAAATCATATTTCTGGGCTGCTGCTGAAAGAGGCAATGTTTTCCTTATGGGTCATAAGTGACTAATTAATGACCACGTCACTTGGAAAACATGTCAGTTTTATGAAATGTCATCTCATTTAAAGAAATGCTGGGTTTTGTGTAATGTTTTGCACTGCATGGTCACTGTTAAAACTTTTTTAAATCTGCGGCTGATGCTTTCTTTGACTCTAGGTTACCTGTATGTGTGTACAAAACAAAAGAGAGGGCGCACGCTTCACAGCACTTTAACATGAAAAGAAATCCACAGAGACAAACATATACACAGGCAGGCACCAACACACAGAGCTGCATTGTATTTATCACCCATGGGAGGTGTGAAAGAAGGAAACAAGGAGGAAAGGAGAGATGAATGATGATAGCAAGAGGTTGACCTATGATTCGCCTCCAGTGAGAGGCTTCAAAAAGAGCCACATACAGTGTGTTAAACAGGGTGAGATTCTTATCAAGGTCAGCAGACAAAGAGACTGACTCCATCTCTTCAATATCCACACCTTAGAGAAAGGCCATCGCTCTTTGTATGTGTTGAAAGTGTCATATAAAATTGTCATGTTGCACATAAAGACCCAGACTGCTCACTTTCTGCGGAACGGATGGTGTTATTCTGGAATATTCACTCCCATGAACCATATCCGCTATCTTGTTTTGTCCTCTTGAGTTATACATTCTCCCTTCCAGGAAGCAAATGTAGGTACTTCTGTTTGAATTTTTTTTACTGCATTTTTTTACTGCATGTTACTGTGTCCAGAATATTTACTTTTTCTTATTTCCTTCATCCACTGACATGAATGAGCTAAGTCAAAAGGGAACGGAGAGTAACAGAAATTTGCAAGCAGGAGTTAAAAAGAAACATTTGCATGGTCAGGTTCCTGATCCTCTGGCCACAAGAATAATGACATAAAACATTTCATGGGTGTAATAAAAACCAATTTAAAAAGATGACAGACTACACAAACCATTTATAGAGCATAAATAGGAACAAAGATTTAGGTCTTGATTGTACTATTTTTATTTCTTCAGATGAAGACGTTAATGAGAACGGATGCAGTCATATTCTCCGTGTGTTTGGATTATTGCACCTTTGAATGGCTTTTCTTACTTGATTTCAGTCTAACCCTCCTGCAGGTGCTGGACGCAGAATTACAGCCAACAATTCCTGACACTGTTTTTCAGGCCTGGGAAGTGCACAGTAATTACACTAATACACCACCCTCTCAGCAGGCTCATTTGTTTGGTTTCCAATGGGGACAGCCAGATGGTCCCTTGAGCCCCTTGTTCTTCCATATTCATGAGATGAAGTTTGACCCCTCCACCTCTGAGGGGCTGACCTCTAACCTGGACTCTTTAGGGCATCAATAGGATGTGGAAGAAGGCTGAGGGAGAAGCATTGTAGCAACCAAATCAACCCCCACCCTGAGTCCCATGGGTGAGTGCCAGACCCCTCTGAGAGAGGAGATTTGGATATTTGTGAGCCACACACTCAGCCGAAGCCTGGCAAGCTTTCACATGAGTTCCCATGCTCTGATGGGGCGTAGTCTCTGGAGGTAGACATCTGTCCCAACAACACAGAGTCTTACACACTGAAGGGTGGATGGGATTTGGAGTGCACTGACAAAGCCAAGGAATCAGACTAATGATGTAACACCGTGTCATCAGTGTTCGAGAGTGTGTCACTGAACTCTGACCTGCCTGCGGCGTGAATTCCTGAAAGAACAGGATTTAACATGTGTTTTTTTTTCAGGGAGAGAAATCTTTCATGAAATACTGAGAATACCAAGAAATAAATGCATTTTAAAGTGACACTCAATCCTACAAAAAGATGAAAATGTAAAGTAACCCATGAAGTCAGCCACAACCTTTTCCCTTCTTTAATGTGCATTGGTGCGCCTATGGAGGCAGTGAACTGTTGACATAAATCAGAAAGAAATAGATGCAGCTTTTTGTTCCTAAACTGCAGCTTGAAGCCAGTTTTTAATGACTGTGTCAGATTACTTGCAGCCATTCTGCTGCCACTCATTTGTTCCCCATCACTTGCATTTTCATGGAGTCTCTAGGAGTCGTATATTTCAATAATGAAATATTGCAACTGACACTCATAACAAATAAAAACAAAGACTTTATTTTAAGAAAGAAAAAAATGGTTTTAGATTAGGATGATTTTATTTATCATGAAAAGTCTGAAAAAGCCAGAAAAAACATTTGTATGATCCTATTTGGCTGGCAAGCACTTTATAGTGTACTAGCTCATGTGTTTATATCACTTATGTGGATATGCTCAAGTGGTCCAAAACAACCCATGTACAAAGTATAAAATGCTAAATATAAGTCAGCGTCGGCAGAGTTTGAACTTACGAACTTCATCACTCCCTGATCTATTTTTCTTGTTTTTCCTCTTATCTGTTACTGAGTCAAGTTGGCCAAACTCATACTTACTCAAAGCTCTGGTGACTTTGCATGCATTTGCACTTGCCAGAAACAGTTTACACAGACTGTATCTCAAACATGGCGAGGGAATTACAAGAGTTTCAACAGATCTTTTAAAAATATTTTCACCAACTTTATAAATGGATAAAACTAAACTACAGAAGTACCGAGATGAAGTATTACTTTTACAAGCCTTCTCAATAGACCGTATAAATAAAATATTTTGCTGCTTGAACCATAGAGGAGGAAGAATGTACAGGTCTTGCCATTTAAGAAAATGGATATAACAGTGTGTAAATAGTGAAGAGAGAATAAAGAGGAGGAAAATGGTTTACTAAGTGCTGTGAATAGATGAGAGTAAATATGCCACAGCATGACAATAACCTTTGTTTTTTCTTCCTTAGTTGCAGTGATGGCAGAAATGGCTGTTGTGTCCCTTTATTTTGATCTTATTTGGCACTATTTGGCCGCAGCAGTTTGCAGGGGCTATGTGCCTGTGAGGTAGGGATGAGCTGGAGTGAAGATAACACTGTACATCCATCTGACTAATTGGCCCTACACTGCAGACAGAGGAAGAAACTCTGATTTATGGAGCCTGAGAGAGCAGTTTCAGGCTTAAAAAAAACTATCTTTCTCTATCAGTTTACACTCACATCTTAATTTAGAGCCTGTTTAAAAATGACAAAAAGGTAATCCATGGTCTCATTTAGGATACACTGTGTTCAGTTTCCAGCTATTTTATGTCCATGATTGAGACCTCATTTGTGCAAGCTTATTGTGGTCATTTACTGCTTGCAAAGCAACACAATTGTATTGTGTTGCATGCAGAAAAGGAACACAAATGTGCAACCCCTGGGTGATGCCACCCCTGGCAGGCTAAAAGCCTTTTGCAGTGGTTTGGATAAGCCGATTATATCCCACCCAGAGATGATCATGTAACATTTTATTTTGGGTGGCTACAAATTAACCCCCAATTATCTGCACAATAGCTTTTAATTCACTGTTCATTTATAATTTGTGGATCCTCTCTTTAATAGGGACGTTGGTTGTTAAAGCGTCCCTTTTGCACAAACTATGCCCCTGAGGTAATGTCACACACATTGCTGACATATTGTATTCATGACATTGAGTAGACAGTCCTGTCTGGGCCTGTCACACAGCACTGCTGTGCTGCCATGGACATATCTTACAATTTCCACACCACAATTGTCACAGAGATTCCTGCTCTTTGATATGTCTTTAGTCACAGCAGATCTTGGAAGTGACTCAAATGAAAGTTGGATATGAGTGTAAACTGACTGTGGAAGTATAAAGGAAGTAATTGTTGTTACTTTATCTTTTCTATACATACTTTCCAGCAACAAACTTGAACATTATTTGAATATTTCTGAGGATAAATATTTGCACTATGAAGGACAGTGCTGTCTAAGAAAATCAACACCAGTAATCATTACACACAGCTTCAGAACCTCATCAAATGGGCCATAAAAAAGTGTGACCCATAATGAAATGTCCAATATACTCTGCATGCTCACCTTTAGAGCCTTAGATGCACATTTTCTTGAATCCATCTCACCTTATTGACCTGGTACGTGCCCTTCTGACCATTGAAAAACTGCAGATAATGTGCTAAGTATTCCCAGATCAAAGTTTGTGACAAGAGGGATTCTGGCGTTTTTCCTAAACCCTTTCTTATGAAACTCTATAACTACCTGTAAATTACTTCTTAATGCATTTCTTTTAGTGAAAGGCTTTGGTAATGTAATTTTATTATTACTGCATAGTGCCTGGAACATGTCATTTAACTAAACTCATCCATTCTAAAGGAATTAATTCTAAATTAGAGTCTCATCTAAGTTAAAGGATGCAAGCTGGCTGTGTTGTACTTCAGAGTTAATTCCACTGGTGTTCAGATGCCTGTTTTCACTCTACCCCTGGTTTCAGAGACAGCGAGGCATGATGTGAGCAGTATTCAGCACTTTGTTGTGAGGTAGGCTGGATTAAAACGTAATTGTGTGATTCTATTTAAAAGGTTGTGTTTTTGTCAGTTTAACGTTTTTTTTTATCAATCCTGTTACTTCATCTCTTGGATATACTAACATGAAAGATTGATGCACACTTATCATTTATGATTTGGTATAAAATACACAAGTCAGGTGTTATTTTGACACCTAATTTTGAACAACTGGAAGGATAACTTGAATTCTACTGGTGTCGAAGATATGGGAAATAAACTTGATCTCTGATGACTAAACAAACTTTAATCACTTTTTATTATGCTTGAAATCAGCATCTCAAAATAGTCGCTCTTCTAGTGGCAGATATGGGCCCCAGTCATCTAATGAAGAGCTTTTGAACTTGCTGTGACTCTCTGCTAATCTAATATTGTGTAGGATACCATGCGGGATCAGGGGATGCACACTCAATATCCCACAGATGGTCAGGGAGGGCCACGATCCACGAAGCCACTGAGAGCTGTTGACTCATTACCTGAAACAGGAGGATTGGGGGTAAATGGGGAGAAGAGAAAAGCAAAGAGATGGTAAATGATCCCTCAGGTGTAGGTACAGGAGTCGCTGCATTAGCCTCGTAATGAAGCACAGAGATGTTTCAGCCTGTATGAGTCTTTTTTTCTATTTTAGTGAAGCTAAAGCTGAGCGCTGCATGACACTGGAAGGAAACAAACTGTGTCCAGTATTACTCACTTTCCACTTTAGGGTAGTTTAATCAGTAAATTGATAAGAAAAACTCTGACCGACCCAACAGCTTCTAGCATTGCATCTGCCATATAACTGCAACACCCCATTAAGCTCTTGAGTTGGTTTAATCAGTATAATAAGGATGAAAACGGATGTTCTTGTTTTGCATGTAATTTATCATCCCAACAGCACATTCTGCAGTTTGTCAGAGATGATGCATTAATTTTATCTTCTTCTCAAATGAATTAGCACAAAAGCTAAGTGGGTAGTAATTACTGAATCTTCTCACTGTTTAATGCAAAGTTATAACGCCAGTCCTATGAATGAAAATTTTCATGACCTCTACATTAAACTCAAGCGTGTATGTTATTAAAGCCTTAAACACACACCTTGAGGAAGCAGTATATAAACAGAAAAGTGCAAAAGACCACCCTGCCACTAGTTTTTGGTGCTCCATGATGATTGATCGGTTCCACTCTGTGTCCCCACACTATCAGTCAGAGGGAGGAGAAACTGTTTTCATCACTATTAATTTATTTTTTCTCATCTATATTCATATCCTCATTCATATTCATCTCTGGTTACACACAGCGGATTAGGGAGCTTTGTGTGCATTTCTGCGGATCATCATTTGAGTTGACAAGGTGGAGGAATGCCATGGTTTTCCTGAGATTTGTGCTGCAGGTTGCATCACACATAGACTGGAAAATAAACTGCAGCAAGTACTTACTCTGGGATACTGTTATGTAATGATGTAGGGCTGTTATTGATGGGCTGATAGTTAGACCACATTGGTGAACAGATGACTAGATTAATTAAAAAAATATAATAATCCAATTTTACATCACTGGCTGTAATCTATAGCATTAGTCAACTGGGAAATTGAACAAAACATTAGCACACTATTACCTCACTTTCACCAAGTCATGTTTTATGTTTACGTCCAACTAAACACCACAAACCTCCACGTCCATGTGAAGCGTGATAACCTTTGTCATCTGTTCTCTGACAGAAGATTCCTGAATGATTTTGATAGCAGTGCTTTCATTTCAAACAAAGTTGAAGCCAGACTCTACCTAAGCCCATCTCCTTTGTAAAAGCTGGCAAACAACCCAAACCAAGCTTAAAATGGTAACCACCATCTGGTATTCTATCCACAGCTCCTGACTGGCAGCTTATGGAGACCTGGTGAGACTGACATTAATAACAATAATAACGGTGCACAGAAGATTATGAGAGAAAGAAGCTAAACCTGATGCAGCAGGGCCAGAGCTGAGGATGGATGACTAACTGTGAACCAAATAAACACTGATGGGTGGTTTTGCAGAAGTGTCTAAGACATCAATAACTGAAGAAGAATGAATAGTTGGAAATGGCTTGCTACACCTCTCTGCACTCCGATGGCACTGCAACACTCTTCGCTGGTTTCCTGGTTTAAATTGTCCACATCTTGAAAATGTGCATAAAAATGGGTGGACTTGTGTGTTGATCAACACTGCACCGCTGCTTAAGCTCATCTTGGCAGCTTATTATTTTACAATTTATCCTCTTGACATTAAATCAAGATGCTTTTTTTTTTCTTTTTCAATCCTTGAAAATATATTATATATCTCATATCATAAATGAAACATTCCATCACCTGCAAATAAGCACTGTAAACACGGATCCTAATTTAGTTTGTGCCTGTGGGTGTACTGATGTTGGCTCCCATAAAGGTAATTTGATTCTGGCTCATGTATAAGCTCTGCTGGTGTATTCCCCAGAGCTCTGTAATTCCTGAGAAGAGAAAGTTCTTCTCGGCATTCAGAGAGCTCATTCAGACACGACTGGACACTTTCTCCCTCATCATTCATTATCTCAGAGAGCTATTCGCTCAGCTGTGGGATTTTGATTATTAATATGACAGTCATGCACCAAGAAGGATCTGGATTTTTCAGAGATGGTCCAGTTAATTTCACTGGCTTTGATTGTGTCTTCATTTCTTTGCTTCTCTTTTGATTAATTTCCAGTCCTTCATCTGCTCAGTTCTCCTTCTGTTCCCTCTCCGAACTACCTCTCCCTTTAAATTCTCCTTATTTTCTCCTCATGAGCTGCTTATCTCCTGCCCCCACCACTGCAAGGGGCTTGTTGTACTGTACACACATACAGTATAAACAAATATGTGTTATAAGTGGAAAAAAAAACAAGAGGGATGCTGCACATTTGCCGAAGATATTGTCTCCCCTCTTTCCCTGCGCTTTTTATGAAAAAGGTCTAAAATAGTTTACAGTGAGACGTAAATGACACATCTTGATCCACAAAGAGAATATTTCTCTGTAAGAGTTCATTAATTTACCTTTACAGAAATAGGACATGCCTTGCTGTTTGTTACTGACATATATACTACATGGACAGTCAAATGTTTGTGTGTATATGTGTTTTTGTTTTTAGACAATAGACCTTAGGAGATTTCTCAAGTCCTCTATTGTTCCAGCTGCTCCCTTTTCTCTAGATGCTCTGCAACTGCTGCAATCAGCAGAAAATAATGTTTTTACTGCATTCAGTCCCAGAGCGCTGTGTCTTTCTGAGGCTCAGTTGAAAGAGGTTTAAAGAAGAATCACTGCTGTGACAACAGGGGAAGAAACATGGTCTCTCAAAGCACACGGCTCCTTAGAGACTTTCATACACTCAGCATCCGGAATTTATTGCAATGCAACTTTCTCTGGCTCAATATGCCCCAGATTTTTTGGAACACAAGTTTCCTTAAAATGGCACAGCATAAATTCTAATGACTCATGAACTTGGCCATATTTCTTTAAGCCTTACTGTATAATCCAGCTGGCAGGCCTCCACTTTTCTAAGATTTAAGAAAATACTCCAGAAATAGAACCATGTTCTTATCATTTACCCACTTATTCAAAGTCCTAAAAAATTTTACTACGTGCTGTGATTAAACTGTGCACCGTAAACCCAGGCAGTATAACTAACTCTAGATTACTAAGGACAGGTAACTCAGGAGCTGTTTAATAGTTAAAAGGACTATTACGTTTTCCCAATGAGTAATGCATTTGATTTAAAGTAGATCAATATTATTATGTCATCAAAACATATATTTTGAGCAAACTGCAGAACACTATCAGAGTGCAGTTGCAGGGTAGTGTGGTGGTTAGCACTGCTGCTTCACGAGAAGGTCACCAGTTCCTTTCCAGGCCAGAACTTGAGCCAGGTATTGCTTATTTGGGCTGAAGAGGGGTAGAAACAGTGTAGTTCACACATTTTCCCAGTGTATGCAAGCTTAATAAAAATCATAAAATTAGTTTTCACTACTTAAAATCTTTGGTAAAGTATGAAATCATTTGAGAAAACTTAAAGGTATATCTTTTAAGGTATATCTTTTAAGTTTAGTGGAACTCATAAAATGTATTTATGCAACTCAAAAACTTTGACGAAATCAGTTACGACAAATGTTTTTAGTATTTTCAACTTGTTTGGGTTTACAGTGTGGTTTGTTGCTTTTTTTAAAACAAGTTATACTTGTGAAAAGGCATACAGAAACGACAAAGAAAAATAATTCAGCAAAGAATCACCTGCATCTCATTCATTTCGTAAAAAACACAGGCACAACAAAAGGAAAAGTGACTTCCTGCTCAGCTTGTTCTGACTTTGTTCCTATTTTTCTCCTCTTATTTGCTCTGCAACAGGAAGGATTTGATTAAGAACACAATCAGCAGGAAGGCAGGCCCCCATGATTTCTAATCAAATCATAAGGAGAGTTTACTGAGTTTTATCTCTGACTAGAATTTAATGAGACTTTGGCATGCATTATATTAAAGTGAATTTTAATAGCACTAACCACAGGGTATTGGTGATGATATCTTTGTGCCAAGCCCGAGTCAGAGGAAACAACAGCAGGAAGGTGAGGTGAGACTTGTCTTATGCTTGGAAACATCTCTGCAACAGATGTTCAACCTCTGTTTGCTGTTTTCCCGGGGATGGCTTTCCATCTGGCTGCTTTGCCCTTCAATGTTTTTTGGACCATAAAGGTGGAGAAGTGGCTGTCCTTCAACTTCCATAGAAGGTTGAAGCCTAAGCATCCCCGGCAGCGTGCGTCACCCCGCTGAGGTGTCCTTCAGAAAAACTGTGAAACTTTTGCCTCCATGTTGCAGGTGAATTTGATTTCAAAATGTCCATGTTTAGGGAAAACTTTTTTTCATAGATAGAACACATACAAAGAAACCAACTAAAACCTTGTCCAAACAATTTAAGAACAAGCTTTTTAAAGGAAACACATCATGCTTTTAAATCATTTCTTTTCACATGTAAATCATTAATTTATGGTTTATATAAAGTAAAACTGCAATCCTTT
>JBBDHI010000003.1:23590810-23604605 GCA_037177115.1 Craterocephalus stercusmuscarum
GTGGTTAAGTTGTTTGTTTACTCAATTTTTCAACCATGTCTCATGTGTTCCTCAGGTTTCCAATCTTATTGCCACAAATGAGGTTTTGTTGGAGCAAAACGCCCAGTTCCGGAGCCAAGCCAAGGTGATGACGCTGTCCTCCACTCCTGCGCCCACCGAGCAGAGTCTGCCCCCCCCTGTGGGTGCAGTGAGCTCCTACAATCACAGCATTGCTCAGACTCACACCACCCTGAGCAGCGCAGGGCTGCAGCCTCGGCCCGTCACCCAGCAGGACCTGGTAGCTTCCACCGGTGCTCCTGCTGCACCGCCGACCAATGCGGCCCCACCTACAGCTCCTCCGCCACACCTCAACCCCGAAATTACCCCACTGTCGGCTGCCCTCGCACAGACTATCGCCCAGGGAATGGCGCCGCCTGTTTCTATGCCGCAAGTGGCTGTATCTGTGGCACCAGTGGCAGTGTCCATGACGCAACCAATTCCTGGGATCACCATGAGCCATGCCACCACCCCAATGGTGTCGTACCCCATTGCAAGTCAGAGCATGAGGATCACGTCCCTGCCTCACTGAATGGATAGAGTGCTCCTGAGACTGACTGTCATATATTAAAAGGGGGTTTTTTAACAGAGAGGAGCTCCTGATGTAATGACTGATCAGTGATAGCAGTGAGATGTAATGCTTTTATTTCTCCAGCAGAGGGCAGAACTAACTTGTCTCTCCACAAGTCAGGACCTCCTGTTTTTTGGCAACCTCTTTTTTTCTTTTCCTCCAAACTCTGGTAAAGATTTGTGTAGCAGAGGGATTGTTTTACTCAAAAATGGCAGCAATTTCTAAATATGTGAAGTCAACCATGTTGTTTAAACAATTTCTGCTAGACTGCTGTGCCGTCCAAGTTGGGACGTAAAGACATTTGAAACATTTTCTGTTTATATTTTTGCTCTCATGTAAATTAACTTTGGTACTTTGCACATAACAGAAAAAAGGAACAACTTAACAATGAATCCTGTGTTTTGTGTTTATTTGTATACAGTTGTAGCTCTCTGTTCATAATCAACTTTATATTTACAGGTGACAGGTGGAGAAGCTTAAGCCATGTGCAATCAGACATGGTTTAGACTGCCTCTTGCTAAGGAAATCCTATTGATTGGGAGGAGTCAGGTTGGGCAAACTTGAACCTAATCTGTTTCTCCAGAAATCTCACATCCACCCACATGCTTTAACTACTGAAATATTTGGTGATTGCTTTCCATAAGCAGTTGGGATTATCTGGTGGAACTACAAATGTTTTATCCAAACAGATTTTGTAATGTGGGTCTGGATTTTTGATATTTACTTTAAACATCTTTTCCCCCTTTATTAGGCCTACTCCCCCCCCCAAAATACGTAGGCTACATATGTGAAAGAGACAAACATTTTAATTTCTGGAAGTTTGAGGCACTGGCTTCTAGTGTGTACTTTAAAACTACACTGTAGCATTTCCAAGTCTAAAAAAAAAAGTAGTCTCACAATGTTTGACTGGTCTATGGAAATGTTATAATTGCCAGCCCATAGTATTATGTATTTAAATATCCAGGAATTCGTTTATTTACACAGAATGAGTAAGTTACAGATTAGAGTTAAAATCTTTCTTTTTTTGTCCCAGAAACCGATGGGTAACAGAAATAGACGGTACCCCTCTTTTTTTTATACAGTGGGGAAAGTAGGGCTCGTAGTGCAGTACTCGGGTCTTCCGACAAAACAACCTTTAAATGGAATGTGGCTGCAGTTACAACAGGGATGGGGGTATCGTGACGCAGCGGCGAAAACGTCAAAGATGCACATTTTTTGTGCCAGTGGGCGTGTTTTCATCTTGCTAACGGTACTGGGTGAGGCACACAACTTGCTACTTCTTCTGGACTCCGCACAGCTGCGCCAAAAACGTTACCAAATATGATTTAATACCATTTAATAAGCTGCAATGAGTCAAGTGTGACCAAGCGAGGATTCGGGAACAGTTCACGCGCAGCAGTGGCTCGAACCCAACGGTAACTGACATTGGACTTGACACTAGAACTGTTATGTGAGTTCTTACAGCTTTAATATTGTGTCATTTTTAATGCTGTGGCACTGAAATCGTTTTCAGAAAGCACTATGCAGAGCGAAAAATCTGAACCGACTGAACTCCAGGACGCCAAGAGTCCGAGCACGAGCGGCGCAGATGAGCCAGAAGCGAGCAATGTGGAAACAGAGACCAACAAACCCAAAGGGATCAGTGCCGTTGCGGTGCTGTGGACCTTTGGGAAATGTCTGAGCGCCTTGCTGCCCGTCTATCTTGCCGGTTATTATCGGGTCAGCACCAGTCTTCTGGTGTGTGGCATGATGGTCTATACGGGATGGAAACATGTCCGAGAGGCAAAGGAAGAGCGCCTCAAGTCAGCAATACAGCTGCTGGGCAACGAGGAGGACTTCATATCCAGGAAAGTCTCCAAAATCAAGCGAGATCTTCCTGCGTGGGTAAGATATGTGAGCAGCAAAGATTCTATCACAGCTCTCTTTGACCGAAAGTTACCTTACATTGCGTTGAGCTGAATACCTGGTAGCGGTGTTTCAAATCACAATGTCCCTGTAGGACCTTGTAGGACGCTGTGGAGTTTACAGTAAACTAACTAAACTAATTATTATTAGTAGTACTAGTATAATAACTAATGGCTGTTTGGTTAGCAATGAAAAATAATGCAATCACATGTACAGACGTCCAATACTCCCCTCCTTCATCCTTTCCACTTAGAGACTTGCCTAATTTGTTTAAACTTGTTCCTGCATGAACCCATTATTAGTGCTTTGCAAAAATGACAATCACTGTAACCCAACAATATCTCTGCATTAGTTTTTTCTGGGAAACACTGTGTGTAAATAGTCTTGCAAATCTTGGTATGTATCCTGAAAAGAACTTTGAATTACAATGGCAAAACCCACATGGGCTGGTTTTGGCTGAGCGTATGTGGCCACACCCAAATGAGGTTCCTGTGGGCTCTTTTTGAGAGTGATTTCCGTGATTGCTTTCATAACCAGGCAACATGCACCCACATTTTCATGCCCATGCCTTCAGGGTTTAAAGGAGTGCATTTCTACACCAGTCTCCCTTGTTCGCCCAACATTTTTTCTTGCCCAACAAATAACGTGTTCAGATTATTTAAGAGTAAAACCTAATGAATAGAAATATTAGTGAACATGGATACAGAGAGCACTAAAATTGTAAAAAATTTTCTCATATTTAACAAGTTTAGTGGTCTTTGAACGGAGATCCGCTTTATCTGCATTCTTTTTACTTTTGTAAATATTTGCTTTCTCAAAAAACAAGCTGGAAAACCTGACACCAAATCCTATCAACCTTGTACCTGATAACATTTCCAGATACTCCTCTGAATCATTTCTCCATCCTGTTTTCCAGCCTCTAAACACAGTTTAAGCATGTGCCTTCATTGTTTTTTTCCCCCTCCAGGTAAACTTTCCAGATGTTGAGAAAGTTGAATGGCTGAATAAGGTAAGCTATCAGACATTCACCATTTATCTCCATCTTTCTATTGTACATTTTTTCATCTATTTTAAGCTCGACAAACACTCATAAGCTCAGCCAGCTGTTGTGATGAGTGACGCTTGATAGAGAGTGGTAGACGGTAAACCCGCTGCTGCAGCCATCTTCCTGAAAAGGCCACACCTCCGATCCTGTAGGCCTTCTGTACTGCAGGGACGGGCCCCACGCCAGGCCACCGTCTCAACATTTCCATTTCATTGCAGCCAGCCAGGCTAGCAGGAAGGGGGAGGAGCAGTTCAGTCCCTACAAACTAAATTAAAACTGCAGCCCCTTTGCTCCTCCAGCCCAGAGAAACTAAAGCCAATAATATAAACACACTAGAATAACACTTTTCATGCTAACATGACCACGAGATCTGAACATCAGAGAACACACAAAGAACTAGTTTGAGAACAGCTACTGGAGGGGTGGTCAGCAGATTCCCTTTGTCCTCCAGAGAAGCAGGCAGCTGATGACTCACTCCCCACGTATGCCAGACTATAACCAACTCTGGGTTTTTTTCCCCATCGCAGAGCCACACAGCCAAGCACTGCCACAGCTTCCACATTCTTCCCAATAAGAACAGAAAAACACGTTTCTATCTTTGCATTAATATACTTTGAGTTCAACTCTCCTACTTGTGGAGCACAGACTTTATAGTTGCACAGCAGTAAGCCCCAGGCGTAGAGAACTAACAGCTGAGGAAGCCCGGCTGTCTCCAGATGTCTCTGTCATTCAGCTTTTACTGCTTATGGAAGCCAAAGAATCTGACGCATCGTTTTGGTACTGGATTGCTAAAATGCCAAAGTTTGCTCTCAGTGGCAGTCTGAGGCTGCGGGAATGTAGATTGCATGTGAGATTTCTTATGTGTGAAAGCATCCTTATATTATATGCTTGGTGCCCCCACCAGGTTCTGCAGCAGGTGTGGCCCTTTGTTGGCCAGTACCTCGAGAAGCTTCTGGTAGAAACCATCGCTCCTTCTATCAGATCCTCAAGCACCCACCTCCAGACACTCAGCTTTACCAAGGTGGACATGGGAACTAAGGTGATGTGCTGAGAGCGTAACTCTTCTGTGATGCTGTACATATTAAGTGTTTACAATGCTAACACTAAATGTGTTTTCTGTTTACATCAGGCTATGAAAGTTGTTGGGATCAAGGCGCACACAGAAAATGACAAGGGACAAGTTCTGCTAGATCTGTACATCAGGTGACTTTTTATTTTTGCTTTAGCTCCGTTTTGGATCTTAGGGGCGCCTTATTTTTGGTGACATTTCTGTTCTTATACACAGCTACGTTGGCAATGTAGAGATCAACGTTGAAGTAAAAAGATACTTCTGCAAAGCTGGAGTCAAAGGAATACAGGTGGGTCTCCTTGTATCATGCATTCATGTTACTGAGCAACATCAAGCCACACATAAACATGAGAAGGGGTCCCTTTCTTTTTCTCTGTCTTTAGCTACACGGAATGATGAGGGTGATTCTGGAGCCTCTGATTGGAGACGTGCCCATAGTGGGGGCGGTCACTATGTTTTTCATCCGCCGGCCTGTACGTTCATCTGCATTCTCCTCTATTCGTCCTTTCGTTGTTGCACCATCGACCCCCACTCCCGTGAAGATCGCATGTCCCTGCGTTGTATCATCTACCTCTCATGCTATTGATATTCTGTCAATCCCGATTGATTCTTCTCTCTTTTTTCTCCCCTTCCCAGAAACTCGACATCAATTGGACTGGATTGACTAATTTGCTGGACATTCCTGGACTGAAGTGAGTCCTGCTGAAATAACTTCACAGAGTTTCTTTTAAGCATAATCTGAATATTCTAAGTGTCGTCCACGTTTTTTGTTGAAGTTTACCTTTGAATTTTTTGCAGTGTCATGTCAGACAGCATGATCATGGATGCCATTGCCTCTTTCTTGGTGCTGCCCAACCGTCTGGTCGTACCGCTGGTCCCTGGTTTGCGTGTGGCTCACCTACGCTGCCCTTTGCCCAGGGTGAAGCTCGAATCAATCCTTGTGCATTGAAACTGCATCTGAGTGAATGCAACTGTATTTTAATTGATTTTTCTCTCTCAGGGTGTTGTGCGGATCCACTTGTTAGAGGCACAGAATCTGGTAGCCAAGGACAACTACGTAAAAGGGGTCATGGCCGGCTTGTCCGACCCCTATGCTATATTAAGAGTGGGCCCTCAGACCTTCACCTCCAAACACATTGATAATACAGACTCTCCCAAGTGGAGAGAGATGTATGAGGTGAGGAAAAAGGAAAATCTTTCTAAATGTTTGAGATGTGTTCCACCCGTCCGCTGCATGAACAAGTTACAAACAGTTCAGTTGCATTGATGTGTACCACGTCATTTCACATTTGAGGAACTGGATCCTCATTGTTCTGGCTGAGTTCATTTGTCAATCAGCAGCTTCCATACCGATCTGTCTGGCAGAGCTCATGTCCTTGTGTGTGTCCTGTACATTAGGTCATAGTCCATGAAGTGCCTGGTCAGGAGTTGGAGGTGGAGGTGTATGACAAAGACCCAGACCAGGATGATTTCCTGGGAAGGTACATCTGCATAATTCACGTCTTTGTCTTCTTTTTTTTATTTCACCGGCTCACTTTTCTCCATTCATCTGTCACCTGTCATGAACAATGTGAAGGAGTCCACAATATTTTATTCATGCATTTGGTTTATTATGAATTCTGCTTTCAGTGCTATTTATGTTTTTATTGATGCAGCTATTAGTATTAATTATTTAATTCTACCTCTTCATACAGGACCAAATTGGATTTGGGCATTGTGAAGAAATCCATAGTTGTTGATGATGTAAGTGAAAGGCTGTCGTCAAATTTATCATGTTTCCTCTGAACAAGTATCCAACCATTTTTCCATATTTGTCCTTTCAGTGGTTCACTTTGAAAGACACTCCAACTGGACAGATTCATTTCAGACTGGAGTGGCTGGCCTTGCTCCCCAGTGCTGATCAATTAGAGCAGGTTAGACTCTCATTTCCACTTAAATGCTGCTTTAGAGATTTTTTATCATAATCTGTCATCTGTGTCATTCACAAGTCTCCTTCCTGGTGTCACTATTTGAGCCAAAAAAGTCTATTTGCAATTCCCTCAGATCTTAAAGAAGACCGAGAGTGTCACCTGCAAGACTTCTGATCCCCCGTCTTCAGCCATCTTGGTTCTGTATCTGGACAAGGCTGAGGCACTTCCTGTGAGTCCCTCAGTGCCATCATTCATGTTTAGCTTAGCTGCTTCCTGTGTGGTTATACTGAAGCAAAACTGCAGCTATCATTGGTCTAATTCCACTAATTCTAATTCACTTTTTACCCCATGGTAGAATCTGACCAGCTTAGTTCAGCACTGTAAAACATTTGCTAATTTCTGCTGTCTTATTGTATAAAACACGAAAGGGTGCAGGAGTGAAACCCTGTGTGCGGTTTTTGAAATTGCACACTTCCTGATTGTGCCATGCAGTATGACGTGTTCTTTCACATAATTTTGCAGTTGCTGTGGTAACCTCATAAATACAGTTGCTGACAACCATGTGTTTATAGAATAATACATACGTGTGTTTGTTCATTGTTTACATGCCTTACCGTGTGTTCCTGTTTACTTGGAACGGTGTGTCATTTAGATGAAAAAGGGAAATAAAGAGCCCAGCCCCATGGTGCTGATGTCTGTGCAGGATGTCACCAGAGAGAGCAAGGTACTGTCTGTCTGCCGGAAGAGCCCACTGAAGCACCATAGATATTCTTCCTTTATGTCTTTTTGATATACAAACAGTTTTCTCGTGTCTTTAGATTTGTTACACAACCAATGATCCAGAGTGGGAAGAAGCTTTTACCTTCTTTATTAAAGATCCTCGCAAACAGGACATAAACATTCAGGTACCAGCCAGTAAGACTAAGTATCCACATAACCTCATGTCTGATAGGCCGGCTCTGGTGTTCATTTGGCTTTCCTTGATCAGGTGAAGGATGCTGACCGTGTGCAGCAGCTGGGCAGTCTGACCATCCCCCTGTCCCGCCTGCTGGAAAGTTCTACTCTTGCTCTGGACCAGTGGTTCCAACTGGAAAAATCTGGATCAGCCAGTCGCATATATATCAACGCAGTTCTGAGGGTGAGTAATATCAATGCATGTTTACTAATCCTACACTGAACTGCCTGTGTTTACAGTAATAACCTATCTTTCTGTTTTTTTCTGCTCCACACCAACACAGGTTTTGTGGTTAGATGAGGAACATATCTCATCTGATGAGTCATCCAGTCTGGAAGCTGGATTTTCCAAACAACTGCCCCAACACACTTCCCCTCATCCCAGCTTTGCTACAGAGGTAAAGGAGGACAGTGTGATCATGTGTCTTTACTGTGATTCCAGGCATAAAATGTGTCTGTAATAATGTCTTTTCTAAATTTATTCAAGTTTGTAATCCTTTATTTTCAAAGGGTTTGCTGAGAATTCACCTACTGGCAGGCCAGAATCTTATTCCAAAAGATAACCTGATGGGTGGCATGGTGAAAGGCAAAAGTGACCCTTACGTCAAGATCAACATCGGGGGTGAAACATTCACAAGCCATGTTATCAAGAGTAATCTGAACCCCACCTGGAATGAGATGTATGAGGTGAATACATGTGAAGTGATGTTGCATTTTGATGGATGATGATTTCATGCAGTTAGAGCACCCTTTGAAGTGTGTGCATGTATTTTCCGTCAGGTTATTCTGACCCAGCTTCCAGGCCAGGAGGTGCATGTGGAGGTGTTTGATAAAGACATGGACATGAAGGATGACTTCATGGGCAGGTAGCTATTTGTACTGTTATCATTGTATTTGGTAAGTAGATACAAGATGATGCTTTTAAATCTCATATCTCTTGACTTGCAGGCTGAAGATCAGTCTAAAGGATATCATTGATTCTCAGTACACTGATCAGGTGGGAAGAGCGTGTGTTTTTTTTAGTTTTTATGAATGTAAATAGGCTAACATAAAATACTAACAAATTTAACCTTGGCTTAACTCAGTTGTTCTTCAGATTTCAGGTATTTTAGGGAAACATTTCAGCCATAGCTATGTAAACTAGACTTTTCTAAAATTACACCCACGACAAAATATTTTCTCCTTATTTGTCAGTGGTACACACTGAGTGACGTGAAGTCCGGTCGCCTTCACTTAGTGCTGGAATGGGTTGAAACATCCTCAGAGCCAGACAGACTGGACCAGGTCAGTGTTTTGAATCAAGCCATGTCTTGATGAACGCTTTGTGGTGAGTTTTATTTATGATCCTTATTTCTCCCTGTGGATGTAGGTTCTTCAGTTCCACTCCAGGCAATCTTTCCAAAACAAGGCAGTGCCCTCTGCAGCACTACTGTTTGTGTATGTCGACCGGGCAGATAGCTTGCCAGTGAGTCTTTTTATACCGATGTATGACATGCTTTAGTTAGCTTTTTGAACTCTCAGACAATATTTTCATCCTGTATTTGTTTTTATAGGTGAAAAAGAGTGGAAAGGATCCAAAAGTCGGAGCAGAGTTAACTCTTGGAGAAGTGTCTCATAAAACTACAGTAAATTCTAAAACTTTACTGATAATGCAGGACTGATTCAATTGCTTACAGTGACGTAATTCTGTTAATGTGTATAAACTCTGATGTTGTGTTCTGAAGGTGTGTGAACGTACAACATCACCTCAGTGGAATGAGGCATTCTGCTTTGTGGTCCGTGATCCCAGAGAGGAAATCCTTGTAATTAAGGTAAGCAGTCTGTCATACAGACAGAAGCAGTACGATCTCAGCTACTTGCAATAACACTCTAATTGTTGCATTTTTTCCAGCTCTCTCACAGCTGGACCTTGCCTATTGGCTCTCTGATTGTTCCTATTAGAGAGCTGCTCTCCGAACCAGATCTGGTCCTGGACCAGTGGTTCCATCTGGATGGAGCCTCACCTGAGAGTCAGATTCTACTGAAGACTGAACTAAAGGTGGGATGATGTTGTTTTTTTCAGTTTGTCTTTTCAGTGTTTTGTCGCTAAAATCTCTGGTTTACTACTTTACTATATTCATATCTCCGTCTTTAATAGCTTTTTCTTTGGTTTTATTTTGTGTTAATAAAGTTAATTTGATTACAGATGCTGATCCCAAATAAGTGTCCTGGTGCTACTGAAAAGGCAAAGATCACTGTGGCATCGGACCCAGCTCCAGCTCAACGCCTACCAGAGACAGACACAGTGCTCAAGTAAGATAGGTCATTCTGAAAAAGGTTGCTTTTAATTGTTTGTTCCTTTTTCTTATCACTCAAATTTTCTTCTTATTTGTGTTTAGGTCCAGTTCAGTGGACACCCCTCAGGTGGAGACTATCACCTCTTCAGTGATTTTGGATAAAAAGGTTAAAGAAAAAGAAGCTGCTGTGGATGTGAATGAGGATAAAGCGGTGGAATCACTGACCCTTGCCATGACACAACCCCCTCACACTTCCCCAGATCTTAGCTTTGCCTGCGAGGTAACATGATGTGCAGCACCACACATAAGAGTCGGAGCATGAGCAGTTCACAGTCACAATAAAGTATTACATCTTTAAATCCGTCATCTCTGCAGGGGCTGCTAAGAATCATCTTGTTGGAGGCCCAGAGTCTGGTAGCTAAAGACAACAAAATGGGTGGTATGGTGAAGGGCAAGAGTGATCCCTATGCCAAGATCAGTGTCGGGGGGTTCTTGTTGAAGAGTAATGTGATTAAGGAGAACCTGAACCCAGTCTGGAACGAGATGTATGAGGTGTGTATGAAGGCCTGTCAAATGACGGAGCAATGAGCAATGTTTTAATGAGCTGGTTCGGACTGGTCTGTGTTCCCTCAGGTGGTAATGAAGCCTCAGTCAGGACAGGAGGTGCAGGTGGAGCTGTTTGATAAAGATATGGACAAAGATGACTTCTTGGGCGGGTGAGCGTTAATGCATATAATGCAAAATGTTGACTATAATTTAAAAAATTTCATGAAATGAAGGATTGGCCTCGACAAAAACTCTACATGTATAACATGATATAATGGCTAAGGAAAATACAGCAGCTAAGAAAAATTCTACAAATAGGGATTTGTCTTTTTCCTTTTTAAAAGAACCTTTAACTTATCTTTTTGTTAACACCTGTTAATCTATATTTCTCATGTAATTCACATTCTCTTCTTACCGAAAACAGGTTAAAAATCAGTGTTTCAGACATAATCCGTTCCCAGTACACAGACCAGGTGGGTATTTCCTTCACTCTGAATCATAATTTGTGTTCCTTTGTAATTATGGGCAAAGATTCAGTAAGCTAACACCTGTGTTTCAGTGGTACTCTCTGAATGACGTGAAGTCTGGTCGTGTTCATTTGATACTAGAGTGGGTTCCAACAGTATCCCATAATGACACCCTGGAGCAGGTTAGTGCTGTTTATATCATTTCTGGATGTTTTGTTGATCTTATTTTTTCATAGTGTCTTTATAGCTCCTTCATTTTACATCTGCACCATTATAAACGTGATCCCAACCCGTCTGTATTCTCTCTTCTCATCAGTGCTGAGTCACTGTAATACATTTTTTATTTGATTCCCTGCTGCAGGTGATGCAGCTGCAGTCTGCCCAGTCTTACCAGAACAAGGCGGTTCCCTCTGCAGCACTGCTCTTTGTTTATTTGGACAGAGCACACTCATTGCCTGTGAGTCTCTTAGAAAATTTTACACTTAAGTACACAATATTAGGTCTACGGTCTCTGAGTTAAAGATCAATATTAGCTTGTGTATATGCTGATTAAAGGATGTAGAAGCAAAATATTTTTATGTTAATACCACTGCCATACAGTAAGACAGTGAATAGTTATTGCAAGCTGAACTGTTAGCTGTTTTTTTTCTTATGACTCAATGATACGAAGCAAGTAGGCAGTCCATTTTTAAAGATGGTGTTAGATCTCAAACCTTGTTTACTAAGAATGAAAATTCAACAAAAATTTGGTTTTATGTTATTTGTCTCTGTGTCCAGTTTAAGAAAAGCGGAAAGGAGCCCAAAGCTGGAGCCGAACTTGTATTTGGTAAAACAACTTACAGAACTAAGGTACATGAATTATACAAACATGAAACAAGAAACACACACAGTCTTTGGCTTATTTTTATCTTTATTGCTGCATTGATCAGTTTAATTCATATACTTCATTATAGCATTCATGCTATTATGTTCATCATTTAAGAAGTTCAACTTTGGCTTGACCACAGGTTGCACTGCATCAAAAATCTGACAGCATGAATTAAGTGTTCCAGAAGATCAAATAAAACTTCACGAGGAAGAAACAATCAAACCAAAGTGCATAAATATGCAATACATCCTTGTTCATTTTATTTTTCTTTCTGTAGGTGTGTGAGCGCTCTCAATCTCCTCAGTGGAGTGAGGCGATCCACTTCTTGGTCCGTAATCCCAGTGAGGAGATGCTCATAGTCAAGGTGGGCCTTTAGAATTTTTCAGTTTCAATAAAAAGGGTTTAAAGCTCTCTACTGTTCGCAGGATCATCCCAACCTGTGACTGACATTATTGTGTCTCGGTATCTGTAGTTATCCAGTGAGTGGGACCAGCCGATGGGATCTCTGGTGCTTCCTGTGAGAGAGCTGCTCTCTGAACCACACTTAGTGCTGGACCAATGGATGCATCTGGATGGAGCTTTGCCAGAAAGTGAAATCCTCCTCAGAGCCGAACTCAAAGTATGAGGACGTATGCACAGATGAATTAGTGCCACTGTATCTGACAGACAAAGTAATGAATAAATAACTAGAAGTTTCTAATTTACAGATCCTCAACACACGGATGACAGAGGTTCCACGGCCATCTTCCACCTACTCAAAGAAAGAAGTTATAAAGCCCCCCACTGAAGAGAAAGTTCAAGAAGGTAGTCAGGAGGAGAGAGGCTCTGATGTGCCAACAAACAAGTGAGCCATTTTTATAATAAAGATAAACATATAATCTGATCATATAGAAATAAAAACTGCTGCTATGTTTCAATTCAGAAACCATTAAAACCTACAGTGTGAGTGTAGACTTGCTGTTAGCTTTTCTTCTGTTGTTTTCAGGTCTGTTTCAGTGTCAGACCTGCCTCCACAACCTAAGCCAGTGATAGCGGATCCTGCCC
This sequence comes from Craterocephalus stercusmuscarum, assembly GCA_037177115.1. NCBI lineage: Eukaryota > Metazoa > Chordata > Actinopteri > Atheriniformes > Atherinidae > Craterocephalus > Craterocephalus stercusmuscarum. Next base: position 23,603,502 of record JBBDHI010000003.1, read on the forward strand.
CTTCCACACCAACGGCAGAATCAGCTGCCACTGAATCCACACGTGATTCATTTCCTCCCCCTTCAGTGAGTCACGCAGCATTTATTCTGTCCTAACTGAACATTCTGACTATTTTCATCATTTTAACTTAATTTTCTGTCAGTTGGTGGAAGAACACACAGATGCAGAGGAGCATCCCACAAGGTCACACACAGCTGTGAAAGAAGCCTCTGAAGCACATCAGATCCAAGCAGGGGGGTGAGCTCAGTAACACCCCCTCCATATCTTTGTTGAGTTTTACAGTAGTAACTAGTAAAAAATAACAATATCCATGTTATAATGGTTACTTCTCTCTGTCTGTGTCTTTGTGTGATTGCAGTACTGGTTTGAAAGATCTTGCTCATGCAACAATCACAGGTCTTCCCACTGACTCTGTGAAATCAGCAGAAGTCCCAGAAATGCCCAAAGCCAGACCAGTTCTTCCACCACACACAGCACCAAGCCAGGGTTTTGGTAAAGAGGTGGGTTTATCTACAATGTTATTGAGTGGAAACTGATTATTTATTTATTTATGTTTTGCTTTCAACAGCTTTGCCTGTCTTCCATATCAGCACTGTCTGGTAGCAAAAGGAAAACTTTCAACAAAGAGTGCACAGTAACACACACAGCATCACTCTTCTAAAGTGAATTCACAGAATAGATGTTTATCATCATCATGATCGTATCTTTCTATAAATATTACATAAATAATTGTTGTGACTGTTAAGACTATCATATTAATCACAACATTTACTGATCATTTAATGGCAGATGGGACTGCTGGGAAATTGTGCTGCTGGCTCTCAGGCTGCTGTCTGAGGGTATTAAAGGAGAATTTCGTTTTTTTTAAACCTGGGGTCTGTTGTCATCTTTCCTCTCATACATGTCAGTGAGGGGGAAACGGACGTTCAAGATTGCTCCAGTATGTAGCTGGGCAGGCAGCTAGCAGCCCAGCTAACGATAAGTAAGGGGCAATTGCCTCTGAATCTGTTCGTCCTAAAAACGTGCTTTTTTTCCACACTGAAGTACTCTGATAGTCTCAACCAGTGTCCGAAAACGTACTAGAGAGCAGAAATGAACCAAAAT
>JBBDHI010000003.1:23629307-23643620 GCA_037177115.1 Craterocephalus stercusmuscarum
GAATCAGGATCTGAGAGCTGACCACAGAGAGAACCACAGGCATGTGTTGATGTAGGGGTTGAGGAATCTATTTATTGATCCAAAACACATTTTTAAGTAAAATATTGCAAAGAACTGAGAAGTCTGCCCTCATCCATTTTAAAAATATAATTCTCAGCACTTTCCTGTTGATTTCAGATGTGAAATGAAAATGGAAATGCATCTTTTTGAGCTGAATGTGACATCTGGCCAGCAGCCTGAACAGAACTGACTGTTGCTGCGGTTGTGTCTCTGTGCAGCACCGTTGTCTTTGCAGCCCTCCTCTCACTGCTCATGCATCCACAGGAAGCCTTTGATGTTTTGGGCTTCTCTTCTGAAGAGAAGATGATCAAGTGCGAGCTGACTGGAGGGGTAATAACGCTGCAGAAACATGAAGTTCAAACAGAAACTCAGAGAGGAGCAGGCTGATGTGGAGTCCACTGAGGCTAGAAACAGCTTCTAACTCTCCATCTCTACCATGCCCTCTGGTTTACTTCTGATTTATCATTCCCGCTCTTTCCACAGTCCTTTTAAAGCAAAGCCTTTCATTCTTGTTACTGGCTCATATTTTCAAGTATTTTTTCTTTTAACATCCTTAAATGACTCTTTGTGATCCATCTTTAGTTTTTCCAAATCCAGTTCCCTGTTAATCTTTAGATATTGGAAGAAAAGTGCATATTTTAGAATGAAAGACAACAGGAGGCCATGAAACAAACACAGACAAAGTTAACTATTTAAACAGACAGCTGGGTTGATTTGCCATGTAAGCCAAAGGTATAAGCTTATAGGCTTCTGCCTATTCCTTTTCAGACATTTATGTGGTTTTCTTTTTGCTTCTTTTCAATGTCCAGGATGCCTGAATAAATTTAAATGAACTGAACTGAAGGTTTAAGCCCTTCAGTGTTTTCTTCTATCGTCAGAAGCTCATGATGTTGGTAATGTCACGCAGAGGAATACAAAGGCCCAATTTCTTTAATTGGAATGGAAACAATGTCAACTAAAATGGAGTGTGGAAATCATAATTCACACAAGCAAATTAGCCAAAGATAACCGTTCAGTTTTTGTTGACGCTGTCAGACGTGTGATGTGGAGGGGTTTTCTCTGATATCACAATATCTTTATGTTTATCAGCTGAAAAAATATGGAAAGTTTGAGAGTTTACTTCAACCCGTGACACCGTAGAGGAGTTTAAATAAGGGATGTCCAGTGAATTGCAGCCAATACCTCAATTTAATTTGTGTGGTTATTATTAAAATTTCTTTGTAAGTGCAACAAAAATATTAGATTGTGATTGCGAAAATGCTGGGGTGTGACATGTAACATGCCCGGTCATTAGATGAAATGAAGTTAGTAATTTAAAATCAATTTACAAATGACAGTATTATATTGTATAAAAGGTTGATGACAGGTAGCTACTCAGTTTATCATGGGATTTGTTAAATAGCCTCTTATGCAGCATATACCTCTGTGTATTCGTTTCTTTTATATTATGATGCCATCATAAGAGAATTTCAAAAGACTTTGATCTCAAAGCTTGCAGATGAACCAGATCCCAGTTCCTGCAAATAGAAAGAGAAAAAGGTTTTGTACTAAAAGTTCAAAGACTGAACTGAACGCTGTAACAGCTGCTTTCAGACAAAGATTTCTTTTGCATTATAGCAAACTGTCTCAGAATCGATGTATAAAACAGCTACAAGGAAGGAAGAGAATGAAGAGAGTGTTACAGCTCTGCCATGTCGGAGAACCACGTCTGCGTACCATCAGAACCAGGACTGACTGCTTTCAGTCATGGTTCGGTACCATTTTCCAGCAGCACAGCGTGCAATGACAAGTAGTTTTAGAAAACGTAAGAATTTGATGTCTTACCATGAATTTTTAATCAAGCAAGGATCGATTAAAAAAAGTTTGTGGATTCTTTGGCTTCTTGGCCGACCTGAAGCCGATCTCTCTGGTTTTGTGCGAAACATCTCAGCAGCTGTCAGCTGGTGGAGGATGAACTGTGAAAACTCTGCTGGTCTTTGATCAAGGAAAAATGTAAACTTTTGCTGTGAAGTAATAAATGTGATGAATGTTACATGAGCTCATTAGAGTGAGATGGACGGGATTATAAATGGGAAATAAGAGAATGATGATGATGGATGCTGAACAAAGGAGATAGAAATGATTGGAAATAAAAACAAGACACTGTGGTTGGTTTTCTGTACAATTTAAAATTTTATTTATAACAATCTGTTATTTAGTTTGTAAAGTACTCCAGCAAAAAAATTAAACATTATTCTCTTTCCAGAAGAAAGTCTGAGCCTCCATGCATTGTGTACTATAAAAGCTGTGTAATTTTTCATAAGAAAAAAAGACTATTTAAAAAAAAAAAATCTGAAAATGCATGTATGATTCTGCACACATGTTCTCAAAGTAAAATGATTGTACTTCTTTCTCCATTAATGATGAAACATATACAACAGCATAAAATAACACTTGACCTGTAAGCAAAGTAAAAACTCGTGTTATTGTAGTTACATAGACTTGTGTTACTTTTCACATGCAGTAAGATATGGCTGACACATTTCTGACAGAAGCAGCATTTTGGGACAGAGGCTGAGCGTAAGGACGAGTCAGAGCGACCAGAGTGGTAGCATTAGCAGCAGCAGGGCACAGAGGATAATAAGATCAAAAAGAAAAACAAAAAACCGACTAACAGCGTGGACATAATGCACTTCAGACCGAGTCTTTACGAAGCGTACAGACTTTTGATTCTATAAAGGCAGAAAGAACTTTATTCACAAAGCCAGATGGACTAAACTTGGACTTTACAAAAAACTAGACTGAAGAAGTAACAGACAAGCAAAATATCCATCTAAATCTCATTCCAGACATTTTACCAGAACTGCAGTGTCTCTTTCCCCCTGCAGGAAGACCAAGGTAACCGATGGCTGAACAGGGCAGACATGGCACAGTCGCTAAAGTCTTACATCTGCAGCAGCCCTCCCTCTATCAGCCAGATGTGGCTATGCTAACTTTACATCTGTAACCTCCACCTATGGAATGTTTAACCCATAACCAACTTCCTCTTTCTCCAATTGCACAGTTACACACCAGTTTGCTTTCTGTCCTCACACATCAGCAACACTCCCATTGTGTGACAAACATCATCTTTACATCTTAGGGTAAAACGGCTACAGTACACACTAAACGCTAGAATGTAATATTCTGTGCAAGGAAGACAACACAATCATTTCATGAACATTGTTCTCTGAGGAGAAAAAAAATAAGTGGAAAATACTGTAGTTGCCATCTGGTACTGACATTTTACATGTGCTATACACAAACGGTGCTTTCACAAATCCGTCCCGAACGACCGTGCTGGGAAACCCAGCAGGACAACATATGTACCAATTTCGGTAACTTTGAGTTTTTGCCTTTCCCACTCAAAGTTGACACAAACGACAAACAGTTGGCACTGGTGAAATGGAACAATGTTTTTCTTTTTCTCATCTATACAATTCATACAAAAATAAAAAATTAAAATTGCTCCAATGATAGCATCTTGTCTTCTGATTTTCTTGTTTCCATTTCATTTTGTACAGAGGTAGTGGCTATTTAGGTAAAGGGTAAGGGACAAAGTGAAAATTAAAAATCTCTCATAGAAAATGTTATTCGTTTTTGACCAGAGGAATCTCTAAAGAACAAAATATAATACTGCAATCACATACAAAAGTAGTCCTTCATTTTGTACATTTTATACAGTGTTCACACTTTTTTAAGCGATTTTTTCTCACTTTTTTATTGATTTTTGTGGTTTACTTTTTCTTTAAAAGGCAAGAAGAGGGGTGTGTTTGGAATAGTGTGATCCAGGCTGAGAGACAGTCTATGCCAGGGGGTCCACGAGGGGCTCCTCATCTCCACGCGATAGTAACTCCTTCTTCTCATCTGTGCTGGCCAGAGAGTTGCGGCTGTTGTGAGCGCCCATGTACAGCGTGGCATAGACTGGGTTTGTGAAGTTGGTGGGCTGAGGAGAGTTAAGTCAGGGGTCAGATGACGTGTCAGAAGCCGATTGGTTTATACTCGACTGGCATTTTTCTCTACCTTGTCTGGGTCCAGGGTGAAATCTGCATCTAGCAGCTCCCCGGCATCATCGTCAGGCTCCCCCTCGTAGATCTTGTAGGCAGGGTTTCCAATTTCCACATTCATGGCCCCGTTGGTCATCCTTTGGTGCTGGAAGCCCTTGGCCCTATGCAAAGAACATAAAGGCACAGTCATACCTTTGTTTATGATCTGATATCACAGGAGCCTGAACGGTGCAAGCGGGGACACAGCCACAAAACGGAGGGGAGAAAGAGGCTTTGCATGATTCTCGTCACCAGGCTAAGCCACAACACAATCCCAGCATTCATGCAGCCCAGGTCCACACCTAGTGGACCCGGATACAGGACTGTTAGTGGATTGAAGTTAAATAATCCACTATTAATCCTCAGAATTTTATGAAAATACATCAACACAAGTTGAATTTTTCAATCAGAGCTTAAAAGAAAGCTGCTGGGCTCCTCATCTCTACTACAAGAGACAACACTACAAACAACAGCACCGTACAATATGGCACAGCATGATGGACACCAGTATGACTGATTTGGAGCACTGGCTAAAACAAAGGCAGATCTATTTAGCGCGTTGTTTCAATAGATCTGCCCTGGAGCTAGTCCGAGGAGGAACACTGACAGTCGGAGCGGGACGGCCCCCGGCTTCCGTGCACGTCCGGGAAAAATGGCGCGACACTGAGCACAGGACCAAACACTGCACAGCAACCATGACTTATGGTTAAAGGAAAGAGAGCAACGTCAGAGTGCAGAACTAAAAAAGGGTATGAAGGAAAACGGGTATCCTTGGCAACCATTACCGCAAGCGTCTGGAGCCGGTTTTTCCGGGCCGGCTAGACCTGAGGAGCACAAGAGACGCCATTACAGAGAGGAGAGTAAAAGAAATAAAGAGAGGAGCGGTAAAACAGATCTCCACCATTGCATGTCTTCAGGATTTTCTCTTCCTGTTACTCACCCTTTCATTCTTTTCCTGTACCACAACAAAGCTCCCACGGCCAGGAGGATCAGCAGCAACAGGATCAACAGCGGGATCACTATGGAGGCTGTACCTGCACACACACAGTTACACTCAGTCAGCCTCTTCATAAAACTGCACTTCAGCTCCAAATAACCAAGAAGCGCTGACTTACGTCCACCTGAAGCCGAGCTGTCTCTTCCCCGGGCCACGGACTCACAGCGATGTCCTTCCCAGCCAGGCGTGCATCTACACACACCCGAGAGAAAAAAAACAAGCTGAGATATTCATGTACACCATGTCGTGGTCCAATACACACAGTAACACTGAACGACTGAACATGGATCAATCCGCTCTCTGCTCACCTGCACTCTGGCAGCCGTGTGATGGGGTTTATGGAGCACTGACCGTTAGCACAGTACTCATTGGTATCACACGTGTAGCAGCTGGGCAGGATTCTGCCATTCTTACAGCTATGAGAACAGAAAAAAATGCGATCAACACATGCAAACGTGAGCTTGTCTGTCTGTGATGGAAGGCACGTAAACAACTCTTACCGACAGCTGAATTCCCCAGTGGAGGAAAAACCGTCGCTGGGGATGCATTCGCCATCGCGGCAGTAGTGGCATCTGTCAACTTCGCAGGTGGCGCCGGTGTACTGCGGCATGCAGCGGCACATCTTAGAGCCATCCTCACTCTGCAGACACGTGCCTTTGTTCAGGCAGTGGTCTTCACAGCCTCCTGCTCTCACACACAAACACACACACACACACAGAATAAATAAACATGCAAGTGTACAGCTTCATCAGACATTAAAAATGTCCGCCACATTAAGCGGTGCAACTTACGGTACTGGCACTGGTCACCGAGGAAGTCTGAGGGGCAGCGACAGGTTGGCTGATTTCCAGTACTGACCGTACAGTTGCCTCCATTCTTGCAGTAATTCTTACAAGTGTGCAAGTTACAGTGTGGCCCTGTGAAGCCCGTCAGGCATCGACATGTCGGAGAGCCTGAGGGGAGGGGAGGTGTGGAAGGAGAGAAGGATTAATGGAAGGGATGATGAAAGTGAAAGTGTGTGGTATACAAACAGAGAAAAATAAAGTCCCATTTTAAAGCGGACTTGCAGCTTGTTTACCTGTAGGGGAAGGCGTGCATGTGCCTCCGTTCTTGCAATAGTCTCTGCACTGATCGATCTCGCATCGATCCCCTGCATAATTGGGCTGGCAGCGGCATTTCGGCTGCTTGCGAGCGTTCAGGAAACAGCTGCCCCCGTTCATACACTGGACCCAGCAGGGACCGCTGGGAGGAGCTGCAACACACAAAGCCTCTCAGTTACACATTTTAATGCCTATATTTGCGTAGTGCACGTCCCTGTGTCGGCCCGATCGCTCACAGAGAGGTGACGACGTGGGGGCCGGCAGCTCCACACATGTGCCGTTGTCCAGCGTGCGGCCGTTGGGGCAGGTGCAGACCGGCCCGCTGGGACTCAGCAGACACAGCCATTCACATTTCTTCCTGTCACAGGGATTCGTCACTAAAACAGAAAAGAAATAGCAGTGAAAACACAGAAAACAGAAGTCCCTAATTAAGCTACTGCTCTTTAGAGTTTCCTTTTTTAGAACTCACCTTCAGGTTGTTTGTAAGGATGGTGCAAAACAATATCAGTGGCGTGGTTTATTCCAGTCGTCTGGTTCTCAACGGGGCCTTTACCAAACTTATTAACTCGGAAGACGTAGTTGTTGATGTAGGTGACACCATAGATGTAGTCTTCAAATACATCGATGCTGAATGGGTGATGGAGATCTGTGTAGAGACGAAGCATCACAAGAGTGAGACAAGTCCTGACTTACAAGCACTGATCATCTGGACGGCTCGCGTCATCGTCATCAGGAGCTACTACTCAACTGTTTTTAATGCCGTTTACAGCCACAACTGGATCGCTGCCATTCAGCCTCACACTGCAGATCAGGGAGAGTTTAGCGTCGGCCCAGTACAGACGCTCGTTGAAGTAATCCACCGCCAGACCTACATGAGCACAGAGTAGTATTAGGAAATGTTTACTAAATTAAAGAGCTATATTTTAGGTTTACTAGATGATCAGAGAACATTTGGAGTGTTTTACCAGTTGGCCACTGGATGTTTTCCTCAACCAGTGTCTCTCTCATGGTTCCGTCCATACCAGCTGTTTCAATCTTAGGATGGTTGCCCCAGTCTGCCCAGTACATTCTCCTAAAGAGTGAGGAGTAAAAGCTTAATCCACCACTGCTGACAGCGGAGTCAAATCTTGTTTTCCACCCTCACAGTATCTTCCCATTTCATTGCAATACCTTTCAAATAAAATAATTTTATTGCCCCATTGGAACATTTGTTTCACAGTCAGAGCTTTAAGACATTGCAACATCAGTGATGAAATTATTTACATTTATTAAACATGAAAGTCTGAAAAATGACAAATAAAAAGAACAAAAAAATGTAAAAGTGATCCTTCATGCTTAAAATATCCAAAATAAAAAACACTGCACATAATATGATCATAAATTCACCTGCATCTATTTAAAAATTTCTCACTCACCCTCTCTGAGGGTCAACTACAATAGCGTAAGGCTCATCGATCATTCCTGAGATGAGTGTTTTGCGGTGGCGACCTCCGCTTATCTGGGCCACCTCGATGACGTCTCTACCAGAGTCAGTCCAGTATAAGTTCCCTGCCACCCAGTCAACAGCGATGCCCCGGGGCATCTTCAGATCTGGAATCTAAACCGATTAAAAATTTGACACGATTAGATTTTCTTTCACATAAATACTAACACACACAACAGTTATAATACGCAAACCCGCTCGCCTCAAGGTTGGTGACCCTGGAGTCGCTCTGGCGTCTGTTCCGGTTGCTGTTTTGCGAAGACGAAGAAGAGGGCAAATCGTAGGAAGAAATGCGCCCTGTGTGCCAGTTTGTCCAGTAAATACGGTTTGTCTTCACATGCAGGTCGATGGCATCGATGCGCACGTTGTCATCGCCGTGGAAGATCTGCGCATAGCGCCAGTTTGGAATGGAAGGATCAAGGCTGCGGATTTCATTGTCATCCCCGATGTACAGGACTTGCCCGTGAGCTGGAAACGCACAGGAAATGATGTCACAGAGGACGAACAATGAAGGACAAACTGAAGGGGAACATAAGTGGCATTAACTGCACGCTAGTTATGTTTGGAATTTTGGATTAACCTGCTATGTTTTGGACATCAAAACATCTTAATCTGACTTAACAAATAGCAGGTTTTTCTCAGTGTGTACCCCATATATGGAATACTGCATGCTGAAAACCTGATTATGACTCACAACTTAGGCTCTAGTGCAAATGTAAACCAACTTATTATCAGAAAACAAGTTTAGAAAGTGAACCAGTAGGTCACAAACACTCACCGTCAGCCTTACAAGTGTTATTTATTCTTATGAAGTACTTTTGGCAGCTGCACTTGTAGGAACCCTTCGTGTTGTTGCAAATGTGGGAACACACTCCAAACTGCTTGCACTCGTTCTTATCTGTGAAACAGCCCGAGGCCACATGATAAATGCTGCACAAACTTCCACGTCTTGGAAAAACTTGCAGACAAAACACGAATGGCTTTTTTTAAGAAAACTATACCTTCACATCTGTTCTTTCCGTTTGACTGGAAGCCTGGTTTGCAGGAGCAGAAGGAATCTGAGCCGTTCACCACGCAGTGGGCTTCGTCTCCATCTCCACACACCGTCCTGTTACTGCGGCAGTCGTTCAGCACCGTGACTGCGAAACAGGAAGCATGCACTCACATGGACAAGGATGCAAGATGGACAACGTCACCGTGACAAACAAAGTGCTGAAACACACCTTTCTTAGTGCAGTTGATTTCATCTGAGCCGAAGTCCTCGCAGTCGTTGAAGTAATTGCAGCGCAGAATAGAACTGATGCAACGGCCATTGGAGCACTGGAACTCGTCCTTTTGGCACACTGGTGCCGAGGGAGGAGGCGCTGGAAAAGAGAAGGGGGCCCCAAGTTTGTTCTTATGCTGCTCATCATGTGGAAATGTCCTTCTTATCATCAAAAAGCGTGTCTTATTCAGTTTATCTCAAAAGTTCTACAATCTAACAAAAGAGAAAGGAAACTTACGGCAGTTCAGCTCATCGCTGTTGTCTCCACAGTTGTTCACACCATCGCAGCGTTTTGATATCGACAGGCACACCCGGTCATTATGACAACGGAACTGCCTTGTCGGGGGGCACTGGAATTTAACTAAAAGACCAAAACGAGATGAGCATTCAGGGAACAAAGAGGACTCTCTTTCTGAGAAGGTAATGGACGAGTGAAATGCAGGGATTCTCACCACACTCTTCTTGGTTCTCATCGGAGTTGTCTCCACAGTCGTCCTCACCGTCACACTTCCAGCCCAGAGGTTTACAAAGAGTGTTGTTACACTGGAATTCATCCAGGGGGCAGTGTCTATCCACTGAAATGCCATAATAAAAGCAGCTTCAGGACATGAGCAGCTACAGACTTTGGTACTTTCAGCATCATGGTTAGAATGCAGGTGCTACCCAGAATATTAGAATATGCTGGAAGAGTAGTTTTATTCAGGCAATTCAACATAAAAGGTGAAACCAGTACATTTTATGTACTAAGTACAGATCCAAGAGTTTACTTTCAGAGGCCTGAAAATGTTGAATTTAAAATCAATTTATTGATTCAAGAAATATGCAAATTTTCTGAGTTTTTTTATTTGAGGTTTTCTGAAGCTGCCAATCCTTATCAGCAAAATATAAACAAATAGAAGCGGAAATGTATTGATTTGTATACCATTTGTCTATATGTCTACATTTAATCTTTTAAGTTAAGTGCATGTATTTCTGTTTCACAGATGAAATGCAGATATACATACCTTTCATCTGTGAAGTTAAGTTACAAAATGCATGAACTTATTTAGAAAATTCTAATATTCCAAGTAGTACCTGTAACTTAACTTCAAAGATTAAATGTACACATATAGACAAATATTTTGCAAATCAACATATTTCAGCTTTTATTTGTCTCTAATTTGCTGATAAGGACTTGCAGTTTCAGAAAACCTCAAATAAAAAAACATACAAAATGTGCATATTTCTTGAAATCAATAAAAAGTGGATTTTAAATTAAATAATGTCAGGCCCCTGAAAGTAAACTCTTGGATCTGTACTTTCCGGGTAGCACCTGTAAAACATCAGGAAATAAATAACTGCATCCTCTCACCGCCGCTGCTGCTGCAGCTCTCCTCGTCGCTGCCGTCCATGCAGTCGGGATCTGCATCACATCGCCAGCGGATGGGAATGCAGTGGCCGTTTTTGCACTGGAACTGATCACTGTCGCACTTCACATCGCAGCCGTACTGAGCCAAAAACACATCATTCCTCTCATTAGCGTTGTCGGATTTAAAAGGTGAAAGAAGGAAAAAGGGCGGGAACCGGACGAGCGATACCTCATCTGAGCCGTCAGCACAGTCGTGGTCCCCGTCACACTTCCAGCGCCCGGCAATGCAACGGCCGTTCGTGCAGGAAAACTCGCTCTCCGAACACCTTCGGGGCACTGAGGACAGAAAAGAGACTGCTTAGGAGGGAAGGACAGGATGATGAAAGCACAGAAAATAGAGGGAGGAAGCAAAGAAAGGGAAATAGAGGAGAAAAAGAGGGAACAGAGCAGACTGAAAAAGTAACACAAGCTGCTCTGTGGAGATTCAGGCATACATGAATAAAATAAAGCCGACAAGTTGTTTCTGAGGGATGACCCGAATGGGCACAGAGGTGGGGATGATACACTGTGTAGTGGAGGAGCTGCAGGGATTTTAAAAAAGGAGGACAGGGCTCACAAAACAAATAACAAGCTAGGGGAACAACAGACTGGGCAGCTGGGGTTGTGGTAGATCTGAAACCGTGACGACACCTACCTCTGGCTCACAGCAACTGGCCAGTGTGAAATGCAAAACAGACATGAGATGATGTGAGATGTGCAAATGGCCACAGAACATAATGACTAAAAAGAAATCAAATTTCAACCACGAGTAGTTGTATAAATATAACGGACTAAGTGGAAGGTTCCGCATCGCTTACCGCCTTCACCTGCTGCGTTTCAGCTCTCTGCTAACAGTAGAGCTCACATAAGATCAGAAATCCCTGGGTTTCCAACATGAACTATGCTTGTGTGATCGAGCAGTGTGCATTCCCATGAAAGAAAACTGAAACAAACTAACAGAAGTAACCTACAACACTTTTCTTCATCAGAATTGTCCCCGCAGTCGTTGTCGTAGTCGCAGCGCCAGCGTCCGGGCACGCAGCGGTTGTTTTTACAGCGGAACTGGTACGGCTCACATGTCCGCTCATCTGTGCAGAAACAGACCAGTTCCGATTTCACAAGCTTTGCAGGTTCTGTCACCAGCATCTTCTACTGCTACCATCCTTCTGCGGCTCCCTTACCGCACTCCTCCTTGGGTTCATCCGAGGCGTCTCCACAGTCAGGCTCGCCGTCACACTTCCAAAGTGCTGGGATGCAGCGGCCCGAGTTTTTACACCGAAACTCATCTATGCCACATGTCATTTGAGCTGAAACAGGGAGGGTTTGATGGATTTAACCACAGGAACAAGCCAGTTATTTCCAGCAAATAGCTAACTAAATTCTTTTGTTTTTTATTGATAAGCAGGGGTGTTTGGCGGAGAAATAAAAAACGTTGCCTTACTGCAGTTGGCAGGCTCATCAGACCCGTCCACACAGTCATTGTCCCTGTCACACACCCACACTCGGGGGATACAGCGCTTACTGATGGCACACTGGAACTGGTTGGGGGCGCATGTAACCTCCGCTGCAACAGAGACACACAGATTATGTGATTTACTATGACAAAATAATAAAGTGCTAACTTCACAAATCTCAGATCTTTGAACGACTAAACTCCTTCTGTTCTGCAGCTGGTTACTCGCGAGTGCTGGATTGATAAAATAGCCGCATAGCGACTTTGTTATTCTTTCAGCCTTTTAGTTAAAGGTGTTAAAATGTAAATTCTGACCTTGAGACAGAACGATTGAGCGGTTTGCTATCTCTCTCTGCGGAGCACGGATGTGCGCAGGAAATGTCATAGTAATTATATTATGCAACATGAACCGGCCTATGGGCATTGCTAAAGGAAAGGTCAAAATGGGCAGAGATGCTCTGGTGAGCATCAAAGTGCTCTGCAATTTCCTATGTGCTAATGAGATTTTAAGATACAGTACAAATGAAGAATGTGTGCCTAGTGAGGGAGCAAAAACAAACAACAAAAAAGCCATCTTTTGTGGACAAGGTCACAGTCCTTTGGACACTTCCACCAGCTGAGGGAAGCCAGAACGAATCCAGAGGGAACTCGATGACTTACGGCAGTCTTTCTCATCCTCTCCATCTCCACAATTGTCCTGGCCATTGCAGCGGAAGATGCCGGGGATGCAGCGGCTGGGGTGGTTGCATTTAAACTGACTCGGCAGGCACACGTGGATATCTGCAAAAAATGAAGCCAATAACAGTGAATTACAAAGGATCACCTGTTAGACCTCAGTTAAGTGGTGCAGGTCGTGTATGTACCGCAGTTGGCTTCATCCGAGTTGTCCTGGCAGTCGTTGTCTCCGTCACAGATGTAGGCTGGGTTGGTGCAGATCCCGGTGCCACACTGGAACTGGCCTGGTCTGCAATTAAAGTCAGCTGCGGGGAGAACATGCAAAGCTTTTCATCACGCGGGACAAAGCAAACAGTGGAGGGCGGGAGTAAGTCGGTGCCACATCCTGCATGTATCCATCACTTACGGCAGTCTGCAGGTTCATCCGAGCGATCCCCACAGTCGTCTTCTGTGTCACACTTCCACCAGAATGGAATGCACTTGTCATTTTTGCAAACGAACTGGAAAAGCCAAAGACATGATTTATTTATTTTTGTCTGACAACACGCTGATGTAGCCAGATAACTAAACAAACAAAAAAATAAAAAGCACTTTTCTGGTAGCTCACCTGACTTGCGGTGCAGTTGGACAAGCACTGTTTACCGTCAGCTGCAAGGTAAAAGTTGGTGGGACATGCACACTTGTAGCCCCCTCCAGGTGAGATCAAACACAGGTTACTGCAGCCTCCGTTGTTGATCTGGCATGGGTGCCCTTCCACTAAGAAACCAAAAAGATTAAAAAGAGATGTAAACGGGGAAGGGATGGAAACAATTGGCATATCGTTTCTGAGCGATGGGGGACTTGCGCATACCTTCAGGCTGGCGGTACGGGTGATAAATGTGAATGTCCATCGGCCTGTGCAGGGTGCTGATCAGCATGCTCTTGTTGGTTCCTAGAGTTTTATGAGCTCTGTTGATTGACTTTGTTTCCCAGTCTGTCCAGTATATGAACTCCTCAAACAGAGTCATAGCAAAGATGTGAGGGATATCCTGAGCCAGAACTACAAGGACGAAGGCACAAAGACGAATGGGTTAGTGTAAATAAATGCAAATGTAAGTAAAGATATTGATCTGTTTATGAGTTACCCGTGTGTCTGTTGGTTCCATCCAGGCTGGCAAACGCAATGTAGTCCTCCCGAGCATCGGCCCAGTAGATGCGGTCGTTAATAAAATCCAAGGTCAGGCCATTGGGCCAAGTGATCTTATCCTGGATGATGACACTTCTGTTGGTGCCATCCATCCCAATCCTCCCGATGTGGGCATTGTCACCCCAGTCAGACCAGTACAAATACCTGCGAGAAAAAAGTTCTGTTAGTTTGGTTTAATCAACATATCAAACCCAGAATGTATCATCCGATAGGGGTTGTTCACAGACTCCATTAAACACACTGGAAAAAATGCTTTATTTAGCCTTCATAAGCCAGAACAGCAGAAATTGATTTAAGGTCAGGTCAGGTCATTAATACTGCAGCATCTATTTGCTTTTCCCAAGAGTGTGAAAAATAATCCGAAAATAATTGAACTAACTTTTTCTGTGTCACTCTTACCCGTAGCGCACATCCACAGCAACAGCACGCGGCTCCTTCAGGCCGCTGTTGACCAGAACTGTCCGGTATGCTCCATTCAGCTTTGACACCTCAATGGTGTCCCTTCCCTTATCGCACCAATACAGGTTTCCTCCCACCCAGTCAACTGCCAGACCATCAGGGTTACTGAGTAGCGTGCGGTGAAGTACCTGAGAAATGAATATTCAGGAATCTTTATCTGAAGGATTTCGTTATTTTTCCTGGCC
>JBBDHI010000003.1:23695423-23710680 GCA_037177115.1 Craterocephalus stercusmuscarum
AGTGTGCCTGATCAAATTCTACTATAAAATGTGACAATACAAGTGTTAATATAAACTAGACTTATTCTTCTAAATAACTGTTAAATGTATATTTACAGTGAACTTGATTGTAATAAAAGCAACAACAAAACAGATGAATAAAAAATTCAATTCAATTCAATTTCAAGATTTTATAAGAATAATTGTTTGATAACTTGGTGATTTTTTTTTCCCAATTTTTGTTTATTCTAAAGTGGAAACCATTTTAAAATCTATAAGATACTGTCAACACTATGGGGGTTGCAGCAAGTGACGGACATTCAGACAGACGTGGGTACTCTGTATAGCTGGCAGAACATCTGCCAGACTGAACGAACTAAAACGTTGCTCTGCCACTTCTAGCCGCCACATTACTACCCAAAATTTCCTCTTTGATAGTTGTGCACAACTGTTGTGAATTTAAACACAATCAAACAAGACAGACAAACTTCAAGTAGTGTGTAATGAACGCACTGAGGACGTTTTTTTTTTTTGCTTTGTTAATTAATTGACCAATTTAGTTTAGCAGATAAACTGTAGACCTGCTGGAACCTTATCAGACATTAAATTATGGAGGCCAGCCAAGAGGCCTTACTCCACATGGCGACCAAAGATAGAGTAGTACTTAAATTCATTTTCGTGTAATTATGGTCTTCCAAAAGACCACTTACCTAAAAAGTTATACAAAAGAAACCCTTTTGTTTTTTGTATGATTGTTTTGTTTTATGAGACGCTCACATCTATTGCTAATAATAATAATATGTATATGATCATGCAACTGATGAATGGGCATGGCAGACTCCCTTCATAGTAATAATTAAGAGCCTGGGTGACACGATTCAAGCCATTTATCATTCTAATCTATGAAATTCAGTTTGTCTCGATGGGTTACACAAAGCGGCTGCACAACAAAGAGTCAAACAATCAGGGGTAGGAAAGGATTACAAAAACGGACACAACTGACTTGAAAGGTGAGTGTATTGAGTCATACGAGCGACATCAGAAAATTCTATTAGATGGAAGATGAATCTGGCCGTCCAGCTCTGCCCGATCCACATGAGACTTCCATCGGCAACAAGACAGATTGGGTGGTTTGGTCAATTCTTTCTTCATACACTTGTCTCCCTGCTCTCAGTTACTGATTTTTTACCCAGAGTTTGTCTGTGCTGCATCATCCCTCTCGTGAATGGTGTGAAACACCGTTTCTCTTAACTGTTTCATAAGGTAGCCCACCAGAGGCACAGAGGCTCCTTCTCTAATATTTGATCTCTTGAAAATAACTGTTTTATATTGTAATATTTATCAAATAAGTGGAAAATATTACCATGTCAATTTCTGCATCAAAATAATGTTGCCAATGTTTAATTAGAAAAAAAACTCTCACAAGTGAGACCCTTCCTGTGCCATGTATCATTTTGTTTTCATGCTTCTGCCATCATGTTTGCTTTTATCTATGCTTTTCTCAATGTCTCCTCCTCCAGGTAATACTCACATTGCACACAGAGGCATACTTCTCAGCTTTCTTCTTCCCTCTTTACTTTTCTAGCACTGACTATATTATTTGCCAGTCTTCTGCCTTCCCCTTCTCAGCCTCATCGTCTTTCCTACTTGCCAACTGAACAGTCAGAACCGCAAGGCAGACATCCAAAGAGCCATTGTGGCAGCAAAAAGGAAAAAAAGAAAAGGGCCGCTGGAGAAAACTAGCAGGAACTACTAACACACCATTATCCTAGCTCGGGCTAGCCAAATGACTACCTTCACTGCATCTGCAGTGTGCAAACATCCATCCCAGAGGCAAAACACTAACAATAAGCACACCAGTGTACTGGCATGTAGCCCTGGTATAGATATATGTCGGGAGAGGGAACTCTGGAATAAAACTCATACTCGTTCCTCCTGGGCGAGTATGAGCTGGAGCCAAAACCGCCCCGACTACACTGTAAGACACTAAATTGGGACAGTTTTAACTGGACAAACAGGTGAGCTTAAAGGCTTCGCCAAGCACACATGGCTATTCTCTCCGAAATGATCTTACCACTGAACTCTTTTTCTTGGAGAAAGTTTCCAGCCTCGTGACTCTGACCAGTCTTTTATCCTCAACCCTGTGACTCAACACACTCCCCATCCAAGCAGTCCATGCAAGACCGTGACTTTGCTCAGCAACTGGAATCACCAAACTCCGGGGGAAGACTTTACAACATTAATCACAGCTTAGTTGTTTGTAGCACTGGCCATCATATCAGTAGTCCGTCAAAATCAGGAGGGACTTCATGTGTACCATGTATGTAGATTTCTTCTATGCTTGCTTCTGATATTTGGTAAACTGATTTTTTGACAAATCATTATTATTTCCATTCAGGATTAATAAGACAAGAAAATCGTTACCAATTATATCAGTTAGCCTGAAGCTAAAGCTAAGAAGGAACGAACTTAACATAAATACAGTGGTAAACACGACTTAGGAGGCACAAGAAGTATTATAACATATTCATTCATGTGATTTGTGATTTATTTATTCAAGAAAAACAGAGGAAATTCAGAATCATATCTGGAGGTAATTGTTTTCTGGCTGCTGTGGAGGATTCCTGCGCGCTCATCATTACAACTATGCTTGCATTAATCAAGATCTGCAGGCGATCATTTACACAAAGCTCTAAATCCTGCCGAAGCATTTTGATCAGAGTCGAAGTTTGGACTTTAACTGGGCATTTTGAAGAATCTTTGTTTTTTTGTAAACTAACTGCGGTGCTGGGAATCATGTCCTGTAAATTTCCCATTTCCAGCCAAGCTTGAGCTGTTGGACTGTGCTTGTTGGTATTTTTTGTGCTTTTTTTGCCAAAGCACGGAGGATTTGGGCCAAGCATCTCCACTTTGTCCATAAAAAATGTTATTCCAGAGTGCCTGCCGAGTGTTTTTATAACCATGTTGTCAGGATCTTCAACATGTGATGTCCAGACTGAGGCCTGCAGAGTCTGATTCTCTGGGCATTCTCTGACCTTGGGCTGAACTTGTTGGGATGTCCACTATCGGCAGCTATCTTGATTGTTTTCAAAATTTCTACATCATCTTTCTCAGGGTACAATAATGGACTCCAAATAGCTTAGGAATGGCTTTCATCCTACTTTTCGACAACTGATGGACAGGAACTTTTGCTTCCCTAACATCATTGTGATGTCGTTGATCATTGGTATTCAGATATCATACAACTGAATGCTCCCGACAGCAAACTGCCAAAATTGCTGCTTTTATAGAGGAGCTCATGCTTGCTGAAGATTACCTAACCAAGTGCATTTGATCTGCAGAACCTGGCTGCTACTTACCCTCTTAATCCCCATGGAAACAGCAAGTTTCTACTTAGGTTTTGTTTTGCTTTCTTTGTAGGTCTTTGTCAAATAAATAATGGCAAGGTGTAATATATAATAAGTTCTTATTTTCTTGAGGTCAGATTTACCCATTTGAAAACTCTGGTAAGGACTTTTCATTTTCATGTGTAAAACCTTAAAAGAAAGAGAGAAACAGTTGGCTGTTCTATTTTCCTCCTCACTACTATTTTTTTCCTCTTTATCTCCTCCCACGATCTGCTTTCCAACATCTGTGGATCCATTTACAGTAAGTCCGTAAATGGGAGGTTAGTTTGCGGAAAATGAACACAATATGGAGGGAAAGGAAAAAACTTGCTGGAAGCGGCAGTAATCAGAGAGGAGCCACAAAAGACCATGTAGAACACCTTGTCCCTGGATGTGGACAGACCCCACAAAGCTTTATTCTTGTGTGCAGGAATTGGGGTGGGGGGGGGGGGGGGGTTCAAACTGCAGTGTGAAAAAACACTGCTAAATAAAAATAAACAGGGTTTTTCATTCAAGGTTTCTCTGCTGCGGGTGAGGTAAGCAGGTACGAACCGTATATGTCTCTGTTCGCTCTTTTTATCAAAACAAGTCCTTAACAGCGCTGTTTCAGCTACTTTCAGCTTATTTATGACACCCAAGAAGAAGAAGGAAATCATCTTCATGTCTCTATCAATGATCCATGTAACCTTGTGATGGTGGCAATAGTTGAAGAGTGAGGCTAACTCTTCTTATGGAGAACAAGATATTATTCCAATGTTTCATTTCCAAACTACAGACATCCATATCTGGTTGACCAAACCAAGTGTCAACCACATTAAACAGACAGTAAATAAACTGAGATAAGCACTTATGTTTATACCTTATATATCTATCAAAGGCTGTAGAAGGCATGATTAAAGCCAAACAAACTTATTCGTCAGGCACTAGGGCTGGACGATTATGGAAAAAATAATAATCACGATTATTTTGATTCATATTGAAATCACGATTAATCTACACGGTTATTTATTGATTTGTGTTGATTGAACCACCAAAACTCACCCTCAAATATAACTTTTAAAAAACAACTGAAAATAAATTAGAAACAGGTAAAAGAATTAAATAATAAATTAAAATAATAATAGCAATTAAAAAAATGTAATACCTAGTCTAAATGCCGTCCTGTTACATACATGTGACATTAATCAGTTTTCTTCGATTACAGTGTTTTTATGATTTTGAGAAGGCAATATTGTAATCACGATTATAATTCAATTCATTGTCCAGCCCTATCAGGTACCTATCAAAACAAGATTGCAGCAATTTAGGATTTCATCAACCATGTACGAATAGAGCCTGTAAGCTGCTACGCACAGTGGTAGATCACATGCCCTTTTCCAGTCCGAGGGAATGAGGGCAGAAGGGGTGAGGGTGGTGCAATGGGGGAAGAGAGAACTGAGGCCATTGTTTGGATCACACAAATCGGCTGTGACCCCCCCCCCTACAAATCAGGCTGAGCCACGGTGTTGTAAGCAATGTCACGTGCAATGCCTGATCTGCACAGTTCTCCCGCCACATGGGTGAAAGTGGGGATAAAAAAAAGAAAACATCCTCTGAAGTGATGAAAGGGTAGCTGGCATTTTCAAAGTATTCACTGTTTTTGGATTAATATGTTTTATTAGGATGGGTGACAAATGGAAGGAAAAAACAGCTTACAGTAAGGTGCTGGGAGCAGCTTTAATGTGGCTCAGAGTCTCATTGGTTAAGTTTATGAAACTAACTGCAGGAGTGAAAACCCATTCTGAGAAAAAAAAAACCTTCCCTCGTCTGTTGTTTTAATGATAATGGTGGAGAGCACTGCCAAACTCATCTGTCCAAAAGCTCCAATTAGTGTTCAGTTAGGGTTGAAATCTGGTGACTGTTTTCATGCTCAAATTGACAGTTCTTTCCTCTGTGAGGACAGGCGCACCCAAACTATGACAGCAAACTGTCTCCAAAACATCTCCAAAGCTGTGTTCTGTATCTCTCATAATCTTCTAAACCTTAAGATTTCCGGATTTTTTTTTTTATTTCTTATTTTATGTCCATTAATTTTAAAATATCACTCCTTATCTCCGTTTCTTCTAGAAGAAGAAAGAGGCCCAGTGGACTGAGATGGAGTCATGCTCTGGGTCTGGATCAGGCCGTCCCAGACCCCAAAGCTTGTTAAGCTTTTGGGATTTTCCATTCACTAGTTCATATGCTGGCCAACACCATGCTTATTCAACCACTAATAAATACACAAACAAATAAGATGCTGCCAGAGCTACAGCAAAACATAAAAGGCTTTTTATGTGAGCCTAAATGAGGCCAACTGAGCAAAACAATGAGGCTGCCCGTCGCCTTCAGTTTGATCCTAACATATCACAGAGGCTTCACTCTATGAAACTATGTCAAGTTTAAACACACACACACATTAGGTATGTGCATATTAAAGAGCTGTTATTCTTAAACCCGTCCATATGTATTCTCAGGTCTTAAAGCAGATAATCTGCAGTGTAAGTCCATTTGTTTGCATTTTTGCTTTAGAAAATAGCTAAAATTTCAGTCAGTTTCAGAACATGCAGCAAACTACTGGCAAGAATCGTATCATTTAAATAAATCTTACAGCTGTCCACAGACAACACCGGGTAAACTAATCAGCTTGTTACCAATTAGAATGATAGATGTTTTCTGTCCACTCGTAACCCTCACAGACTGACAGGCCTTTTACATGACGCTCTTGGCCCACAGGACACATTATTGGCTAAAGCCCTAAAATCCGGATCCAACAGCCCTGAGGCCCCCCATTGGCAACCCCCACACTGGCCCAAAAAAATAAGAAAAAATTCTAACAACAAGGAGATGGCACCAGAAACAAGCCACGAAAACACCGGCGAGAAGCACTACAGCGGGAGTCGGTGTTGCTATGCTGCTGCCTGACGCAGCCTTGTCAGAAAGATCATGGGCACCAGAGCGGGCCCAGTAAACAGCCCAGACCTGAGGGGAACAATGCCTGCTCTCCACTCCTCATTTCTGACAGCTATTCAATAAACACTTCACTATTCAGGTGAAAAAAAACACATTGAACTGCCACTCAAACTTCACCTGTGGGTGCCTGACAAGCAATACAACAACAACAATAACAACAACGTTTTTTCCAACATTTCAAGCACAATTGCCGTTTATTCCAACAATTCCCAGCTTTAACCCTGGTAGCAGACAGTGTCCCCCCCCGCCCCCACTCCCTGGAACCTCCACATTTGATGGTTAGATGTTTGGCTTTCAGTTGGATCTTTTCCTTCCAAGATATTAACACCACATTTTCATTCCTTCATGGGGGGGCTTCTGTAGCAGCTGGCAGGGTGACAAGCAAAGCAGGAAGGCTATATCCAGCCTCTCGCAAGCACAACAAACTTAGCCCTCTCCAAACACACAAGGACCGGCGCTCGTCGGGTTAGAGCAGCCACGGAGCAAACAGTTTTATCTGCAAAGTACACTGTAGGATTCATGAGACAATCCCACCGGAAACCCAAACCAAATGACTAAAATGGCCGCACATTGGTGGTTATGAAAGGAAAACAATATGCACATAGTTTCTTAAAAAGAAACAAAGTGCCATGCCACCCATTCACACAAAGCATTACAGACTCTTTGACTCTTTTTCTTTTTCTTAAAAACTCAGAGATGAACAAAGAACCTGAAAAAGGTTCTTTTATTATAAATTTATTTCTTACAATTGAATACAGTAATTATTTGAGCCATTCATGCCTCTTCTTTTTAGTTTTTTTTTCTTATAACCAATGGAATTAACTTAAAACGTCTTATGGAGACCAGACGGAGGGAGAGACATATGGCTGCCGACCCAGAATGACTGAATATCTAAAGCATTTGGGTCTAACTCATCACACATGAGCCACCAGGTCTCACTCCAGACAAACTTTGTTCCAGGAAGCGTTTACAAAATTAATAAATAAAGACAGACGGCTAATTATCACAAAGAGAAACAGCTTTGGGAAGGCCAGAGGGGGTTTGGAGAAGAGGATGAGAGTGTCAGTGTAAGCGCCGACAAATCAGAGGAGACGACTGTCGGCGACAAGCTGGCTGTTTAATAATACATCTCGCTCACAGGATGTAGTTGTTCATCACTGTCATTAATCAGATGCAGGTAGTTCAGCCTGCAGAGGGAAAGGTGAGCCACAATGCAGCGCCAGGTGTTCAGCACCTGCTTGTCTCTGCCTCAGACATGCAAACAGTCATTCTTATTTATTGTGTTCTTCTTCGTCATTCTACTATTGTTTCTGCCTCCCCTTAGGGGTTCATCTGGCTGGGTCTGCCTCCTCCTGTGCGAGGCCCTGCGGAGATTACAAAATAGTCTCTCTTTTTTTTTTTCAAATTTAAACCCCTGACACGCTTTTCTTGGCTGAAAACAGGCCAGGCTCTCTTGTCCTGCTTCACCAGGGCCAGCTTTGCTCCCTCCACTCCCCTGGCTTAAACTTTGTATGGAAAAAATTGGCCAACTGGTCGCTGGTGAATCATGCTCAGCCATAGAAAATAAAGAGAGCAGAAGAGCACAGAACGGACGTTCTATCATTGAGGAAACAAAGACACTTACAAAATCACAGCACAGTGCAGAAAAATGATAGCAGGAGAGTTTAATCATCGCAGGTCATAAGAGGCCATTAAGAAAAAGAGAGTATGTGTGTTTTGAAGTGTGTTTTTGTGTGTGACTGAGGCAAGTTTTAGTTTGCAGCACAGACATAAAGACAACATTCATGAAGAACTCCAACATTATGCAGAAAAAGATGGTCTTTTTGAAGTGAAAGCCCTATCAACCTTCATTTCAGGTTTCAAGAGTGGAAAACAAACCACTTTGTGAGGACAGTTTTTAGAAAACCCTTAAGCTGAAGTTTTTTTTGTACGGAGTCTGAGGTTGGGATGAGTTAAAGCTCCTGCTCAGTGAAGCAGAGTCAAAGTCAGACACAGCCCGGGAGGAGACGGTGGATAAAATGATTACATTGTTTTCATAGTTCTCACACCCATATGCTGTCACTGACTGAAATCTACACACCCACTGCAAAAAGACAAGAAAGAACAAGAGAAGATGCAGCCCAAAAGTGTGGGAAAAAAGATAAATAACACAAATCCGATTCCTTTCCCCACTGAGGAATAGATCTGACTGCATTCTCCATCAGCTTGAGTGTTCTCATTAAAAGTGTCTCCAACTGCAGGCCACTTTTCAAGAAAAACCCTCATTAGTTGATTACCTAAATCTGACCCAACACAAAGTTAAAAGTGGGTTTAGGCATTTAAGGATTAATTAAATGTTATTAAATTTTCCCAAACAAGACATATTCGTTCATATAAATCACTACGGTGAACTGGTATCAGGACTCACTGCTTCAAAAGAAAATAGTTAAATAATTAGTAATAGTTGGCATTTTGTCAGTGAAGGAGAAAAATGTATGTTAATGAGCAGAGATTGTGTACACATGCAGTGTGTGGAAACGCATTTTCTACAGGGTGAGTGCCTCTTTTATGATGAGCACGAGTCATTTACGATATGATATGACAATAATCTGTGCCAAGGGATGGCTCCATTTAAAAAACAGCATATCCTTCGTGTCCGTGAAGTACAGCCACTGGCTCCGGGTCAGCTGGCAAACGACACTACAGGTCACATACATCAAACAGTAAGTCCCCGTGTGTCATAAGTAACAGGATAACATTTGGTAAGTGCTGTGGATTTTACGCCTAAGGCAGGAGCTCTTCTTCAGCTGTTTTTGCAGGATTCACTTGGAAACATGGTGCATTATTACTGGAGCGTTTCACCCTCTTAAACTCAAACTCTGACAGAATCCATCAGTGAATTGGCTATAATCACATTCCAGCATCAGGGGACATTAATACTTATAAACCCCTTGTACCTCTGAGACATTAGTCGACACCAGGGCTCTTAACTGGGTCCATGACGGCCATAGTCCTGCAGGTTTTCAATGTTGCCTTGCTCCAACACACCTGCTCAAATTAACGAGTCAATTAGCAGAACGTTATTGGCTGTTGGATCCATTTAACTTGAGTCAGGTGTGTTGGAGCAGGCAAACAATGAAAACCTCCTTGTAGGATTGAATTGGGAAGCCCTGCTCTACACTCAACATTAAGTCTATGGATCAGGAAAATTCATTGACATTTATCATTGTCACATGGCTTTTAAATGTTCACTGTTTAGAAATACAGCTCTGTGTTCTACATAAAGGTCATGCTGCATGCCCAGACAACCATTTTGTTTTGTTTTACACTTTGGTTATCCATCGCTGCCAGTCTGACCCAGCATCCTAGTGTACAAAGAACAGCTTTGTGGGGGGTTACACAGCGGGGCGAAGCAGCTGCGCTGGACAGTGGCTGACTTCACTGGCAACGGCCAGCTCCCCAACAAAGGCCACTGTGAAGGCCCATCCACACAAGTGAAGAAATGAACAACCCTCACGCATCCTTCCAGCAAAAATCCCTGCACAAAGAGCACATTTAGCACAGAAATAAATCTGCATATTACGAAGTGTGAGACAGGTATGTATATAATTTTACATGTTATATGATCTTTTTATTTGGATAACAGATGCTGTCTACAGTATCAGCGCCTAATATTAACTATGCACAAATGTACGGTACTAACTGCTCAAACATGAACTAAACATGAGTTAAAATGGCAAATTTGGGGACTATATGCAGGAGTAGAAATGGACAAAAAATAGACAGTCATTATCTTAAGGAAGAAGTGGCCGGTGCCGCAGAGTGTTTCTATTTGATAGAGGAATAAGCTGCAGTTTGGACAAGTCTGGCTGCTGGTATAAAGTCATGTTGCTTTTGGTACACCAGATTTACATTTTACGTTTTATCACAGCACAAAAGTAACATATTTTCAAATAAAACCCCTCCCACCGACCACGATTTCAACAAACAACCTTTAACAAAGTCTAACAGAGCTTAAAAAAAGGCTTGACAGTTATTTTGTCTTTTTGAGTCATCTCTTAGGGTTTCCACGGTAACACCGAATGAATAGTAGTCATTTTGTTATATTTGGGGCTAAAGTAAGCAATTAGCTACGAAATACATTTTCTGCTCAAAAACAATTGATAATTGACAGTAAAATACTTAAATAATTCTATAAAATGGCAAAATATTACCTATAACAATACAATTAAAGCCACAGTTTAATAAGCAAAACAGATAAGTAAATAAAGTTTCTCAAAAACTAAACAGTGTCCACAACCACTTTCTATTTACATTACTGTTACCTAGTGGTTTCAAAATGGAGCATTTCTTTCTAGACGTCTCTCAAAGTCACCAGCAATATTTTCTGGAGCCATCTTTCCTCTTCAGCAAAGTGTGGAACCACATCGAGATAAGGCGATGGGACCACGTCAGTGGAAAAGAGGCCTGCCGTGGAGACGCAGGGGGAGGTTGGCCCGCAGATGAGACAGGGTGAGGGGAGCAGGTAGTGAAAAACAGCAGGTTTCTCCAATGCTCTGGGTGAGTCTCTAATGATTTCCAGACCTGCTCTCATACAGTCTGGTGTGTCTCTACTGCAGTTACAGCTCTCTATCCTAACCTTCACTCTGCTCTGGTCAGCCCTACAAAAAACACACATGTACACACACCCAAACTTTTCTCCCCCCGCCCACGCAGTCCTCTGTCTGCTCAGAAAACTACAAGCATTTTAGTCTCAAAGGCTGACCAGAAGACACTGCAGCTTTCATCTCCTCCCCAGGGATTCAGCCTCAAAGCATCTGAGCTCTAATGAAGACTTTGAAGAGACGGCTGTCTTTTTTTAATACTTTATGTCAGGTTTTGTGTCATGACTGCATCCTTTGTGGCCCTCAATGCAACAGGAAATCACATTTCCCAAGAAAAGGCAAACTTAGTAAATCTCCAAATTGAGCATAACAGAAATGTTTAGTGGCTACACGGTCTCTAACTCGCTGATAAAACACGACTTTATTCCATCCATTCTAGCTGTTGTTGGCAAAATTAATTCAATAGTCACCAATGTCAGCTGACTTATGTTCTTAGGATGGAGTGATCAAAGACTTCAGGAGCACATTTGTTTAAAAAGAAACTTCCCAGATTCAGATCAATACCACGGTGTAAACATTACATTGATCAGCATCAATTTGTTGCTTTAATGATCAATTAAATTTATTCTGGTAGTTTTCTTCTGCGTTAAGTGAAGGTTTTACAGTTCTATGTACACATTTCTTAAAAGGATATACTGTTTTCTCATGTATGTCTTGATCTCAGGAATAGCAATATATGTTGATATGTAATTGACTTTTGTGTGTTTGATGTGAATGCAAGTGATCATGTTAGTCAGCATGTGAGAAAGTTTCTGATTGATCACTGGCTCCTCAGTCAACACACATTATGGCAAAACCCGGGATGTCAGCAAAGACTATGGCTCATTCATTAAATCGATATAAAATCATATATAATCACACATCTAACAAGCACCAGATCATTGAGTAGACGTGGACATATTGATGCTTTATTGGAATGTTTAAACACAGGTAATATATAAACCAGGAAATTTAGTGGTGATAAACTCTGCATATTCAAACTAGTTTCCAAGATGTAAGTATATAGATAGACAGACAGATAGATAAACAAATAGACAGATACTTTTTAACTCAATTATTTTGATTAAAATTAAATAAAAAATAATCTCTTATTTCATTAAATTATAACAAAGCAAATTTTATTATTATTACACTTTTTAGTGTACAGTTATTTGAGTGACTATACAGTAGTAGATTAAGCCTTTATTTTGGGTATAAATAATCTTGAGGATGACTGTACATGAGAAGATAATTGACATTTGACCAAAGTATGCCTAACTCCCTGACGCTGTAAAAATGTTCGAGACATTCTGCTGCTTTTAGCTTGGAGGATTATTATTAATGTAAAGTTTAGACAAATCTTAGCTTTTGTCATTTTGTGGTTATAAAAATCAAGAGACAGTCTGGAAAGACTTGAAGTGACCGTGTGCTGATGGGGAGTTTGATTGGTTGTCTATTAAAATTCCTGACTTGTTTAGCTCTCTGAATAAAAGAAACAGAAAAGTCTATGAGTGAGAGCCAGTTCATTAAGAATAAGCCTGTTTTATAAACACTTAACTGTTTTACAAAAATTTATATATAAAGAAGCATGATTATTGTGTATTTTGTAGGTCCATTTGAGCCTCAGTGACAGCAAACACATAATGCGATTCAGCCACATTACCTGGGTTGGTAGTCCAGCTTTGAAAGCTTCTATATGGATAATTTTAGTCAGCCTTCCATATTTATGTGCATTTTAAAGCCATTTCTGGTGAGACAAGATGTTTTCTCAAACAACCCAAACTGTAACCTGTAGATCTAGCACATATCTATATTTAAAAGGAATATTTGACATCTAAAAGTTGCCGTTTTGGCCCAATAAACTTACTCAACAGCATTAATAATTTAAAATTCGACCCACCTTCTGTAAAACTGGCAGCTCCTTCATAAATAATTCCACCAGGGCTCAGACTTTTTTTTAAACATTATAGTCACCTTTCACCAAAAAATATGAAAACAAACAAAAGAAAACTGAACAAGCAGGGAACTTTCATTTTTGTTGATGCAAAGTTGATTTTGCTTTGCAGTTAATTTGCTGCAGGATTGGAACAAAAAACCTTCACATGATTAATACAGAATCGATATATTTGACTTATTTTTGAGGGACTTACAAACATCCGGCTCCTCGTCAGAGCCATCTGGGCAGTCCTTCTCACGATCGCAGCGCCAGCCCTTAGAGATGCACGTCACTCCGTCTTTACACACAAACTGCTTTGGACTGCAGCTCCTTGGGGCTGAAAAGACACAAAGAAAATGAGAATTTGAAAAGATTGCTGGAAAAAAAACAGCTCCTTTTGTGTCAGTGATCTTTATTCCTGAGATCTCATTAGCAAGCGCTGTCTGTTGTGTTCAGAGTCAATAGTGGCCTTCACTGGCTCTAATTAGGTTCTGGAAAGTTGCTACTTGATGGAGGGCATAGTGAAAAGACACACACAAAAACAAAAACACACACTCACACAGGCTTGGAAAAGCTTTGCATAAACTTGCTGCACCTAAATATCCAGGTCAGCTTTCCCAGACTGATGTCAGCGATGCAGCCTGTCTGGAGAATATCAAAGAACATCCTGTTCAGTGAGCTGCCCCACTATCAAACATTTTCCCCTCAATCCATCCTTCTAGGGCAAGGAAGAAATACCCAGTCTGGCCGCAGCCAAATGGCAGAGAAAATCCAAACCCACACAAACTCAAGGCCTCTCAGAGCAGCATGTCAACACTTTAGAAACACTCATGAACACAAGCAACAAAGCTGAGTCACCCCGCGATATTCGGAGGAGCCTCTTGGTAAGTGGTCACTTGTCTTTACATTTCTGTCAAAAACTTACACAACACCATGAATTAAGCTTTTCTAGGATTTGTAAAGGGACCAGATGTTGGACCAGCAGCTTGACAAATGTTGATGTTTGGAGGAAGCCGAGGGAAATTTGCTTTGATTTTCAATTGTGGTCAGTACACAATTTGTTCTGTTCAGTTAGACGTCAATCTGTTGAATACGGAACAACTGAGCAACAAATCAACAAAGTTCACTCACAGACTGTTTGAAATAAATTTGTCACAAGAGGAGTCATTGCAAAACTACCCTATAGTGCAATTTCATTGACACTGGTCTCAGCCAAAAACTCTGGTTCTCTGGCTCCGATAGAATTCAAAAGGTGTCTACTTAGCTCGCAAAGTACTTATTTAATAAGTCATTATGGTCAATTCAGTGTCATCAGCCAAGTTCACTCTTTCTTATTAATAATTCAATAATGAATTTTAGCTTTCAAAGATTTTGTTTAAAGGGCTGGGTGACATCAGCGGGGGCTAATAGGGAATGACTGACAAGCTCAATGAATGAGAAATGAGGCTCATCTTGCAACAGACTAAATGTTTTGTCTTCATTTATAACCATTATTGCTCCATTGTTGCATCTCGCCTTTCAGTACAGGAGCCAAATGAGAAAATCAAATGAGCAGGATAGGTAGACGCAGAGCCTTATCAAGGTGTGTTTAAGTCTGAAGCAGCTCCAAATTAAGTCCCAATCTAAACACTGATGCTGTTGCCACTTCTTCATTTCTAATGACAGCCTGCTATTCAATACCTGAATGGTGCTTTAACGGCACCGCAAAGGTGTGCGATAGCAGCCTAACAAGGTTGTCTTTTGTGCAGACAGCTGATAAGCTGAGAAAACTTTGAAGAGAAGTCTCCTATTTTGCTCAGGATAACAGGTCCACCCTGCTATACACCACAAAACGAAATAAGTGGCCCACAAGGAAAACCTATGTCCAGGCAGGCTTCCCATATTAGGACCACAAAATACCTGCCACAACCAAAGCCAGGCTGGTCCAATTCAGGCCCACACAACACTTGCCAATG
This sequence comes from Craterocephalus stercusmuscarum, assembly GCA_037177115.1. Taxonomy (NCBI): domain Eukaryota; kingdom Metazoa; phylum Chordata; class Actinopteri; order Atheriniformes; family Atherinidae; genus Craterocephalus; species Craterocephalus stercusmuscarum. Next base: position 23,710,290 of record JBBDHI010000003.1, read on the forward strand.
CAGTAAACTGAGCTAGAAGTGCCAAAAGTAGCCCAAATTCAGACCAAATATGTCTGCTATGTGGGATTTGGTTTATTTTTGATGTATTCATAAGCATGCTGGGAGCATGTTACTATTATCACCAGAGACATATGCGTGACTCTGCGAATAAATGTGTTATCCATTACTTCCTCCCCGGTCTGAATTCATGATATGAGTCTATGGGAACGCGGGCAGCCATGCAGAAAACTGTAATAGTAGCACATATTAAGTCTAAAAGCTGCTTACATTCATCGATATGTAATGGCCTTTTACACCTCTTTGCTACGTGAAAAATACATACATACATACATACATACATACATACATACATACATACATACATACATACATACATACATACATACATACA
>JBBDHI010000003.1:23710780-23722247 GCA_037177115.1 Craterocephalus stercusmuscarum
CATACATACATACATACATACATACATACATACATACATACATACATACATACATACATACATACATACATACATACGAGGGGTGAGTCAATTGCTAAGCGACTATTTAAATTTTGTTGTTCCAATTTTGCTTAGTCATTCAAAACATTTTACCAGCTGACATCTGAAGTAAGCAGAAGGCACTCACAGTTATCGGCAGTTTAGTGTCTGAATATTCTTCGCATGGATGACGATGAACTGATATTTTTCATCGTAGCTCACATTTCTATGAGCCATATGTCAGGAAAATGGTTATGGAAACACACTCTCTCTTCATTATGTTTAATCTATTGTCAATGCACAGGTGTCAAACTCTGGTCCTCAAGGGTCACCATCCTGCAGGGTTTTGTTGTTTCCCTGCTCCAACACACGTGACTCAAATAAATGGGTCATTGTGAAGAATGTTGCATCAATTCACCTTGAATCAGATGTGTTGGAGCAGAGAAACTACAAAAACCTGCAGGATAGCAACCCCCAAGAGCCAGAGTTTGACACCTCTAGGTTAGAGGTTACTCACAAATGATGCGCCGTCCTCAGTCCCCTCCACAACTGAACATTTAATGCTATACAGTGAGCACATAAGACAAATGCTCCCGTCTGCTCTGTAGAAATAGTTTTTACTTTCATTTGTGGTCAAAAAGTAAGGCTTCTAAGTGGAAATGAGGATATTAGGCTGTAACTTCCAGATTTTGTAGGCGTTCAGCATGACGCATTGTGCAGGACAGCTTGGGATAGTAGAGGTTTGGATGATGGGATGAAGCAGGATAAACGGGATGACTGTATTTACATGTAAAGCGATCCTCCAACTCTAGCACTGAAGAAAATCTTGAAATGGGGCTCAACCTAAATACCATGAATCCAACATGACATGTGGCTGCACACATTCACACACTCCCCACTTATCTCCCTCTCTGTACCGCTGAGAGCAGTGTGCCTTTATGTGTGACTAGAAGGGCGTCTTCTCCTCTCTCTTAAGTCGTAACGTTCTAAATTATTCATAAATGCAACCAGACTCGTGTTGAAGCATTTCCACTTCGCTCCTTATCTTTCTCTTTTAATGTGGGTTTGTTTGTTTAGGGATATCAACACCATCAATAGCAGTTAGAAAGCTGTGGTGTCTGTTGTTTATCTAGATGCTGACACGTGCTAACTCAACATGCTGTTTACTCCACTTCCATTAAGAGCTGAGGGAGGAGTTCACGCCATCCACAGACTCCGGCGCGAGCTGCTGCCGACAGGATCGGAGCGAGGAGCAGAGGAAGTAGGTCAAAGGGTTAGTTAGCTGGAGGTGAGGCCGCGCTGCGACAGGTAAGGGGGAAGCCAAGGAAGGGTAGTTTTCAGGCTATCATCTGAATCCACATGGTCAGTCTCATGTATGTCGGGGCATTAGAATTGGACTTTTAAACACTGATGGAAACATAGTGATGCAAAAAAAGACATGTTTTTTGCCTTTTTTATTTCAAGGTTTGTCCCAGGTTTAAAGTCAATGTTGGTGGCAAATATATCAGTGAAAAAGCAAAAGAAAGACAATAAACAGATGTATAAGGTAAAGGATGGCAGGTTTGGGGACCATAGAAGCGGAACTGGGAGGGGGGAGGGCTCTCCCAGCCAGAGAACGGCCTGAAGATCTGAGGAAAACACTGAGCCGGGCTGGAATATTGAGATGAGATGGAGGAATGTCACACATGCCATCAATAAGCCGCTTGTGTTTTTACCAAAGCAGAGGCAGGGTGCAAACGGTTTGAGTCATCAGCACCATTTGGGCCAGATTACAAATCCACTGCCCTCTAGTCTGCACCCAGCTGCTGTCTGCTGGATGTTAGGGAGGAAGCCTCTTCTCCTCAAGCAAACACAAGCCCCCCCCCCCAAAACCGCTGCACCATTTCCCCCAACACCCATAGCAGAGCTATAAATAAGTTGGAGGCTTGCCCTCTGAGATCAACTGGGCACTAAAAAGCTCAAGCAGATACCGAGACAACAGCCTCATCACACATCACTCAGTTGTGTTTGAGAGGGAGAGCAAATCAGAGCTAAAGTAAACAACAGTGCTGAAGGAGGGGTTGAGGGGCGTCACACACCACTTCCGAGCTTGCATCACACTAAAATCATCTTCAAACTGGGGAATGTCGGTTTTAGGCGAGCTGAAAATGTCCAACTGTGAGTCTGTTCCAGCAGCTGTGAAAGGCTGAACTTCAGTACAGCACTACCATGATGTTACCAACAACCACATGTTGCATCAAGCTAACGTGCAGATGTTAATTAGGTTTAAAAGAAAAGTTACTATTCTCAACATGTTATCCTCGTACCATCTGCAAATACATGCCAAGAAAAACAAAACTAGATTAAAAGATTAGAATAACCAACATATCACAAGTCACCCTGATATGAACAGGAACCTGTCATTCACAGTAAAAAAGGTTGCAAGGAGTTTCCGCTGTACACCACTGTGAAAATTAAATCTGCCTCACAGTAATGAAGTGACCAACGAGTCCCAAAGCAACCCTCAGATAACCAATATCTCAACAGGGATACCACAGTGTTTAACTTCATGACCAAATTCATGGCAATAATGCAAATAAATAGTCATCAAAATGCAATTTTACAACTTGCAATCATTAGTGTAAATTAATAGAAGAAAGCTCATCTAAATATGATAATTCTGTTTAATTCAGCTGTTTTCAGCCAAGTAAATTAAAGCAATTTTCTAAAATAACTCGAGTAATTCCAACGAGGCACTTATGTTCAGACTGCAGCAGACCTCGCAGCTAAAGTTGACATTTTAATATAATAAGAAAAGAACCGGTTATTTGTCAGATTTGGCTGTTTTGTTTTATCTGAGAGTCAGAGCATCTTTTGGAGCTGGTGGTGGTGGTAAAATCCTAGAAATATACATACTGTAAAAACTTGCTTTTGACTAATCTAGGATAATTATATTTTCATTTCCTTTTGTTAATACTAACACGTTGTTTAGCCAGTGAGCTGAAGCTAACAGCTATACTCTGTGTTGATTTGTGACACCCTCATGAAAAAAGGGCAACGTGACACGTCTTGAGAGTGACGCAGCTTGCATCCTTAAACAGCACCTTTAATGTTTATTACCACCATGACAGATTGAGAACGAGGTCTTAACCCAAAGACCTTGTAGCTTAGCCATAAAATGTCATCCCATAAAGCTGGGACACACCCGGCACAGGGAACTGACAGCCATGCTTTCTTCTAGCTTTTGTGAGTAAAGGTCACGTACACAAACACTTCATAGCTTGCATCTGTCAGAAAGGCTGAGAAACAATCCTAATGCGTACCCTTGGCCTGACCACTTGCCACTACTTTTTTTTCCATTCCTGCAGGCAGGGTAGGGTAGTACAGGTCTCCAAATCCCTAATTCAAGCGACACATGACCACTACTTTCTGATTCCTGAAAGGGAAAGGGGAACCTAATTTGTGCAAAAACTGAAGAGTAGGACCAGGGGAAGAATTTAGGTTGGCTCTTAAGATTCAGAGGAAAGAGGAGAAATAAACCTCAGCCATAGAAACAGGATTTGTTCTTCCATAATGCTCTTAAATGACAGCGGCTGCCTTCCTTGAACATAAACGACGTGAACCTGCTCGGATGACAGCTGCTCTGATTTTAGGGAAACTATTTCAGTTGCAGAATCAGCTGCTGCCGCTGATTCACCGAAAACTGCAGTGCACCATTAGACGGTAGGCAGCATGATGTGGGAGTGTTGGCTAAAGCAAATGCATAGTAAAGTTATTGAAAACACTAACAAAAACACACAAAGGTTTAATGGGAAAAAAGAGCTAGTTTAGTCTACAGAAGATAGCATATACTGGCTCAAATACAACACTTCGGCTTTTTCTCAAGGGGTGATGCACGGTGCTGGGATCCTGAGTTGTTCTGGGCTTCTTGTTTTGGCTTTTTTTGCTCGTAGACATGATAAAGCTTCGTGTTGCTTTTAAATATTTACAAAAATAGGGAAGGGGGACTTATGAAGATGCAGCAACACCTCCAGTTTAATTGAGTTTTGACAAAACAATGAAGCATTAGTTATGCTTCGGGGAGAATGACAATAAATAATTAAACAAAACATTTCTCATTCAGCTAATAAATAGTATTTAATTCACAGTCTTTGTTTCTCTGACACAATCCCACTCCTCTATGGTCAATGCCACGAGGATGACAAAGCCAGACAGAGTAAACTGGAAAATAAATAAAAACAGCTAAATGAAGTCCTATAGGACAGACTGAGACAAACATCAGAGAGGTTTAATTTGTTAACCTTTGGTCTGACCTAAAACGGCTCTGCAAAGCATCAAAAAACCCAAAAATGTTGGAAGAGTAATTTGGTGTGTTTTCCTGCGGCCTGCCAACTCCTCATCCACCTCCGCAGCTGAGGCACCAACGCTTCAGGATTTTGTAATACAAGAGAGAAAGAGAGGAAGGAGAATAAAGAGGAGGAGGAAGAGGGAGGAGAAAGGAGGGAGGGATAAAAAAAAATTCTCCAACTTTTCGCAACTTTTTCGTGTTACTAAACAGAGAAAAATAGGCCCCAGCTGTGCCTCTTAAATAAAACTTTGCGGCAGGGCATGCAGCTGCTATTAAAGTCGGCCTGTAGCGAGCAGATAACGACGAAAGAGTATAAAAATTCAGACAGCAATTAAATACAGTCTAACACAGAATTACAACACCTGTTTAAATGGATTTTTCCTACACTATGATGTGAACGTTTTTATAAACAGCTACCCCAGTTGATCTTATCCTTCACCGTTTGGATGAAGGTTAGATTCAGCTTTGTTTTTTACCTTACAGAGAAGTCCATTAGCCTGTTTTATTGCATGCATTTCAGAACGGCAAAGCACTGCCTTCATATCTGAGCAAAACAGCCAGAACGTATTATATAAAGCACACTTATCAAATGTGAACTTAATTAAGAGCTACTTGGCCGTCTGGCTGAAATTCCAACCTCAAGTTCAGAGTGGTAATCAGCCATGTCTGCTATTTATACTATACACTCCATGTTTGAGCTCCTTCTCCACCTTGTAAAACTGAATTCAACAACAGAAGGAGGGGGGGGGGGGGGTCAAAAACAGAAGGTGTGATCCACGATTATCAACTTAGTTTAGACAAATCCCTCCGCTGTACCACCACCAGCGCACACGCTGCATGCAGCAGCAGAAAGAGAAAATGACAATTAAGCCTTCTTAGTATGCTGCCGAGGGAAACACATTAAAGGAGATTATGTGAAATTCTTTGCTGCCTTTCATAAGACCAGAAGAAATTTCAAGTCTCAGTGATGCTAGAGCTCCAAGTATCAGGACTAGATTTTTTTTTCTGTATCTATCTGAATAAAAATCAGCTTTGACACTTTAATCTGCTAATGGCAGGAATGCTGCCCATTGCAGTGATTTTTTGCACTGATTAAACCTTGAGAAAGACGTGTAGGAAATAACACGCACATCCAAATGACTTGTGAAACCACCAATGAAACCACTGTCAGAAATACTGGAAACCGAGCAAATTCGGAGAGTAAAGACAAGTAATCTCCTGAGCTTCTGTTAAACCATTAGGGGTGCTGGTTGGAGGCTTTCTTCCCTATAAAAAACGCAGAAAAACTACCTTGCTCTGAGTAACACCAGTACCATTTCTTTAAAACATTTCAGTGACGATTATAGCCAGTTCAACAAACACAGACACCAAATTCAAATTATATAAATTATATAAATAAAGAAGTATCCAGGGATGTTTATGAAACCTATTCCATTTAGTTATGGTGTGTGCAGGCTAATAATAGTGGAGCAAACAGCCACCCATTCTTTTCCCAGAAGCACACAATATGCACATAATAGCACAGACCACACTGCCTACACGCAGATATGTGAGTGTAGGAAAACCTCCGCACGAAATGTGAGGATAGGCTGCAGAAAACCAGCTCTCTGCCCAGTATTCAAAATTATCTTCATAGCGACATATTAGATGTGAAGCTCAGACCATTTGTCAAGCATTAAGCCACTTTCTTCTGCCTGTGTTTGCTCAGGCTGGTGGGAGAAATAACAACTGTGGGTCCACCGAGGATCGTCTCTTTCACAGAATAATTTAAAAAAAAAAGAGATTACTATCTTGGTGAAGGTTAAAGCTTGTGTTCTGGATTAAATGTTCAAATCCCAGTTACGTGAAACAAGATAACTCATTGAAGTCTGTAATATTTCACCAGGGTGAAGCTGATGGGATTCACACTACACATGTCCAATTATGAAGACCATGTCTGCTTCATCAGAAAGAACAGAGGCTAAGAATGTGGTCTGTTTGCTTAGCTCAGGATGCACAAAAAGAAAGTCTGCTCAGTTACACATTTATCTCAAACAATCCTCTAGCAAAGGTCTTTATGGATGTGAATGAATGTATGGGTTACTAGGCTGATGCTATAAATAGCCAGTCGTGGAACAACCAAGATATTTCTCCTGAAACTGAATGAAACCATGTCTGCAGGTTCAAACTGAAAGCCAACAACATCTGCAGGGATGGAATTTATCAACTAAATTAATGAACTAAAAAGGCTCCGACCTATCACCCGGGCTTCTTGCTGCATTACGTGACAAGCAAAGTGCTCAGAGAAGTGGCAAATCTGGATCAAACGTTCATGCAGGAGTTAGCAGCACAAGCAACGCTTTCAGCTCAACAAACAGAAGAGGGTTAAACCCACATCTGCTCTCAGAGTGAAAAGTTCTCACAACTAATCCATCCTTGTTTCACTTTACACTAATTTAATAAATAAAATAAATTACAAAGACAGGCTAAAAAGTTTCTCAAACCAATCAAAACGGATATCTGGCTTTGAGATGCCTTGCATAAGGTTGTGTCAGGTTTTTGATCACAGGAATTAGGTCATTATGTACAGTATTGACACATGGCTTAAAAATGTGCTTATTGTCCTAATACAAGCACACAAGTAGTGGGTGAATATTTCATGAGACTTATACTGGACTCTAATGCAGCTGCAGGTTTTGTCTCTTACATTAAAATCCACTCTGAGAGTTTAGGGAGTTAGTAGATCGAATCGGTGATTTGCACATAAAGTTAAATTGAAAGTTTTGGGCTTCAGGTCAAAAGGAGTTTGAAGTACCTTTATGATAATACTGTGTCACATGAGCACTTGCATGTGGGAATGATCATCTTTTGTAATCAGCCCACGCAGTTATCACCTGACTGCTGATCTCCTCACTTCTACTTGAGCTGTATTCCGTTACTCAGCTCATTGTCTTGGGTTTTCAGCCGGCGGCCGTATTTGGGTCACCCTGGCAGCTCTTTTTCTAAAGCTCCAAGAACTTCCAGCCTGATACAAATCCAGTAACAAACCGCTGATAAACAGAGTTAGCTATTAGCTGCTAAATACAAGGGAGCATTTCTCAGCTCCATATTTGCTTCATGAGTTGATAAACAGTTGAATAAGCTTAAAAGACGATGGATGTAGACCGAGACTACCCAGGAGGCAGAAAATAGATATTTTTTTGTATTAGCTTAAAAAAACTGTATTCTTTGTGTTTCAAAACACTTCAACTATCCAACAAAATATAATTCTACATATACTTTAAAGAACACATCAAAGAGACAAGCATCCAATCCCAGGTTAAGCTGTCTGCCACTTACTACAAAAGGTTTTGTAGGGCTCTTTCTAAATTACTTGTAATCTCAGCAATGAAGAAATGGGTCTCTCTGTACATTTAACCCAGTTCCTTGGTGTTAAATGATTAACGTTAAACCTTTGGTCATTATGCAAGAAGGATTTCTGCACAATGAGACAGATTTTCCTGGCAATATATGTGGTCCATTCAACAAATCAAAGTCAGCTTACCGTTTGTTTGCCTCCATTTTTTCGTTTTTCTATCCTTTAAAAGTTGCTGGCCGATGGTGAACTTACATAAGCTGTGTTTTTAGGATACACCAAAGCCTTCCAACACAGTGTACTTTCCTCAATCCTTAAATAGCCCCATCTACAAACTGTATCTCAATCAGACGGTCTGAAGCTTGAAGTGGGTCACAGGATAGTTCTGAGAAATTTGCAGAACTTTGGCTAAAACACTGAGCTCATGTAACCAAACTTCATTTAAAAACACAACTCAACATTTAAACAAAGGCAGAGTAAATACAAGATTTAGTTCAGGGCTACAATTCATCCTCAGAATCTGAACAAAATCCCACTTTTAGGCCTAAGTGAGGCTTTATGAGGGTAGCAGGGGATGGAGGAGCTCCTTGGAGAATTAGCTTTAGTGGCCTATTTCTCTTATTACATTTGGACTGCAGATCAAAATGCTGTAGTGAAATAACAGCAAGCCGATGACTGGTTGGTAAGTCCAAATTACATTTTAATTCCTGTCTGGGCTCAATAAGTAAAAATAAACTCAATGAACTTCACTGTTGGTATGTTGCCTTTCGTGTTCATTAATTGTAGGGTTGTTCCGATACCAAATTTTTCCGTCCGATACCGATTCCAACACCTGTGGTTTGGGTATCTGCGGATACCAAGATCTGATCTGAACCAGTGTTATCGTATTAGGAGGTCTGTCAAATGTATTATTCAAATAAATTATTTTTACAGTGGATATGTTTTTTTACTATCTTTCAATCACCTAGCATAGGTTAAATAAGGCCCTACAAAATCTGTTACATTTTTTCCCAAATTCCGTTATTTCCATTATATTTTTGGGGAATTCCCTTTATTTCTACCTTTTACTCCTATTTTACTACCAAAAAGAGTATGCATCTGCAGCTACCAATAAAAAACAATGGTGACGCAAAATTCCTTCCGGTGTGTGGCGAGATAGGACAGGAATAAATGATGGTTCCGTTTCCATGGCATCGGATGGTGTTTAGTCAGAAATACTAGCTGATCTGATACCCTTACTTTTGACAAGATCGGCGAGCATTTCCGATGTTAGTATTGGTATTGGCCCAACTCTAATTCACTGAGAAGCATTGTCAATGCTGATGACAGTGTTGCATTCATGTAAATGGTAGAGCAACATACTGATTTTGTCAGAATAAATTGAACAAAATTATGGTTCTCCACATGCTGGGAGAGAAAAGTTCCAGTAAATATGGTTTCACAAATTATAACTGCAGTGCAAACACAAAATACAGAAGGATCCTATAGCATCCGACAACACCTAATGAGCTCAAAGAGACGGATAACTTAACTTGAAGAGTCATAGTGACGTCACGTCACCAGTTCCTTTTACAAGCCTGGACTTCTGGATTTGGTTACTGTCATGGAGACATTTCCAGAAATAAAAGTGCCCATACAAACAGACCACCACATGAAATATGTTTACATGGCTCTAGAAAAAATTACATTATTCATATATAGTTTTTGTAAGACCGAAACCAGAAAGCCAGACTTTAAAATGCTTCTAAACATTTTAGTTCAAAAGAATTACTCTAAATTCTTTGCAAAAAGGCAAAGTGCACAGTTCTTTGTGTACAGTGCTGTTCCTGGTGGTGGCAGCTAACCTCTGTCTGTTGTATTGGCCTGTGATATAATGTAATATAATATAACCATGCTGAAGGGGAGAATATCCCAGCTAGTAATGGCTTCAGATAACCTTTAGTCAATTAGCTCAACTCCCCTCTCATTAATGTTTGCTGAGACAAGGGATGTGGTCCAATTAACTGGCCAGGTCAAATTCTAACCATAGCTAGACTCAACTGTAAATGAAAACATGCTAATCCCAAAACACAGACTTAGCAGAGACGATCTGTGATATAGGCGAAATAGGTAAGAGCCCAAGGAACAATCTGTTAACAGCAAGAAAAATACAACAACCCCAGAGGAGACTGCCTGTCAATCATTGAATTCATCATAAAAACAGCCTGGCACCAACATATACATCAGACACTCAGTCAAGGGCACAAAGGTATGCAGATCAGATCCTGCAGGTCGTTCCTAATTCCACACTTTGAACCAGAAGTGGCGGAGCTCTCTTAGTGCATGCACAGCATGAGAACCATCTGGTCTCTGATTGTATTCTAATTTATCTCAGTCTTTTCATTTCTTTCTGTGTATCTTAGTTGAGGTGTTTTAATCTTTTAATTTTGTTCATGTGTATCTTAATCTTTAAGTCCTTTAATTTAGGGATGCAAATTATCAAGTAATTCATTAATCGATAGTTTTTTAATCTTATTGATGGATGATCGATTAATTGATAAGCGGCAATTTTTCTGAGAAGCCAAATTTCTCTCTGAATCGGGGGGTTCCTTTCTACCTTAATGCAAATAATTTTCCTTAATAAAACATTTATTTTTAACAAAATGAACACATTCCCATATGGAACAATGCAAACCAAGATATTATATTTATTATTATTATTAATTTTATATAATAAACTATTATGTCAATGGTCAGAGGACAGCTTCTCTTGACAATAAATAATTAAACGAAACAAGCAAGCTTCTCTGGTTTCCTGTATGTGCGTCAACGACTTCTGTCGTCATGCGCCCCCCATAAGGGCTGGCGAGGAATTACAGGCTCAAAACAATTAATTGCAATTAATTTGTTTTAATCGAATAATTTCTTATCGATGATTAATCGATAATCGATTAATTGTTTGCATCCCTACTTTAATTACATTTTAGACTTTTACTTGTTCTTTGTCTTTCAGACATAGTTCAGACCTCTGCCTTTTTCCAAGTCTTCTGATGTCTGCTGGAGTGCAGAATTTCTGCATGTGTGAGAAATTTCTTTATATATCTACGTGTACAACAATAATGTTCCATACACAGCTTATTAGTAACCATGTATTCTTGTACTGTAAGCTGCTATATAAATATCTAAATATGTATATTTGCCTCAGTTTTTCAGATTCTCACTCTTTCCCACACTAACTCAGCGGAGGTGTTCCAACCAATACAGTTGGTTCATTTTTATGGGTTGTGTGAAATGATTATAAATAGATCAATTTAATAATTCAGCAAAAATCTGGACAACCAGTGGTTTGCTTAGTGGGTTGATAATGTCAGGGGAGGGTAAAGATTGAACACATAGATGAACAATAAAAAGGTAGAAGAATTCATCTGGTGCCCAGCTTAGACAAAGAAGGAAGGAGAGGAAAGAAAAGGAAAGGAAAGGAGTAGAAATGGACAAAAGATTACGATATGAAAACATATTATCTCTATGGCCCAGAATTACTGTCAACAGCTTCTTACCATGTTGCTAGTTATACAGAACTCCATTCAGAATTTTTTGTCTTCCAAAGCTAAAACATATTTAATTTTTAAAGGGAACATATCATGGAAAATCCACTTTTTTAAGCACTTACATACCTGTTTTTGCCTTTTCCAAGCGTTCCGGAGTGCCGAGAAATGTAATTTATTCACTTCCGGTGCAGCATATAAATCTTATTATTCTTTTTGGTCATATTTTTCAGTCTGTTTAGT
>JBBDHI010000003.1:23769006-23783483 GCA_037177115.1 Craterocephalus stercusmuscarum
GTAGCGCTGGTCGTCATGTTTACTGCCAAAATGGCGTCTGGCAACCAAAAGTCACGTGACGTCCGGAGCTCTATAGAGCCAATTCATAACAACGTCATCTCAAGGTGCTTCACAGACAATCAGTTTAAGCCAATCTGATTGTCATACCTTCATATATACAAGCCAATTAATAATGTAATGTAAGGAAACCAACAGACTGGATCGAAAACAATCTTCGATCAATCCCCTTCTGAGCCGCTTCAGGCGACGGTGGGGAGAAAAACTCCCTTTTAACAGGAAGGAAAACCTCCAGCATCACCCGGCTCAGGGAGGGCGGCCATCTGCCTCGACCGGTGGGGGGTGGAGACGACAGAAAGGGTGAACGTAGACGGAGGACATAGAGAGTCCGAAGAGAGGATAGAAAGAGAGTGTAGAAAGAGAGGAGAGAAAAACTGTGTAAACAGAGTGAAGAGCGAGAGGAGAGATGGCGTGTAAAAAGAGAGAAGTGAAAAAAGAGAAGAAGTTCAGAGTTAATCTAATTGCTTTTCAAAATTCTCCATCAGTTGTTTATTTTACCGTTTCAGCCTTTTGTTGGCCCCTATTTTTTCATAGTTAAATAAACTCTTCAAGTAAATAAAACATGAGCTATTTTCTATGAAATGTTAAATGTCTCAGTTTCAGCATCTGAAATGTTTTTGTAGACAACCATTTCTATATTCATCCACTCAGCTCTCTCCTCTCATAAACCTAATTTAATCTCATTCGTGCAATCACAGCCTAAATTCCTGTCTTGCTACCATGTGTCTCTTCCCATTTACAATCCTGGCTGTTACTCATTCAATGTGGGTAAGTGCAGCCTAAATATTTAGTCTGTCTTTAGTTTGTTATTTGTCCAAACTAAAATCGGTATCGAGGAAACAATCGCTGCTTTTCGGAGTCGAGGGCAGTCATTAGTCGGCACCCTTTGGAAGATGCTACATCAACAAATCTCACAGAAAGACCATTTATTGTCTTAATTTCCGTGAAATTCAAACAAAGCTTCTGTGCATCCTCTGCGTTCAAAAATAGTCACAGTCCTTCGCGCACATCTGAGATGTCGCAGACAGAAGATGGGTTGATGTCCTATGGACTGGTTTGTTTTCATCACGTATGTTGACACCAAAAAGTCTAAACAGTAAACAGTCGTTACGTAGCAGCTCGCATTACTCACTTGTTGTCTTTTCAGTGATGTTTTGTATGAATATGATGTTTTTTTTTTAGGAGAATGGTGGTCAACAGCAACAGGTTGCTATGGAGACTCCTGCAGAACACACAAACTACTCATACCAACACACCAAGTGAAGCTAAGGTAGGACAGCGTTGGCTGCGGTTTATTAATGACTTGAAAAAAAAATCGCATTAAACAGCTGTACAAGTTGCATGATGATTCACTTATCTAAGTCACAATGGTGGAACTGGGACTTTTAAAGGCTTTTTTAGACATGGGTTTGTCCAACAGTAATTAGGAAAAAGTCAGTATGCTGTATCAAATGTAAATTAAAGCAAAATGCAATTATATGCAAATATCATTTACCAATATTTTATTCACAATAGGACATAGAAAAGCTTAAAGCTTAAAGTTTAAAGTTCGACATTGTGTTATTGCATGAAAAATATGAGCTCATCTTCAACATGGTGGTAGCATTTCATTTTAAACAGTTGTTGTTTAATGCTTTTCAACTATATGTACTGCACTGTGTTCAGCTTGTTTACAGTATGATCAGCCATGTCTGTGACTTGCAGCTCCCAGCACGGCGGGGCCGAGGGCACGAAATGAACCTAACCAATAAGGACTCAGCTGGAAGAGATCTGTGCTCCGTACCATCACCAAACACCCGGACTTGAACATGGATAACAAAAAGGAACATGTGTGTGCCTGTGAGTGTGTTAGTTTGTGTGCAAGTGTGTGTATGTGGTGTGTGTGTGTTTATGTCTGGGTTTTGTTTTTGTGTTGTTGTTTTTTTGGTTTGTTTTGTTTTTCTTAAGAGGACAACACTTAACGTCATTGGACTCTTCTGCTCACATCCTCAAGAGTTGATCAACCAAAGGTGGGAATCTTCTTCAAAGAAGCTTTGATCTATTTTGATAAACGAAAAAGGAAAATAACAAAATATGTTTAAAAAAAAAAAAAAAAACAAAAAAAGAGAAAAGGATTTTTTTTAAAAACTAGGCGAGGCGGAAGACACAGAGCATTATTTTTGTGCATGTGATATAACAAAATTCTTATTTTTAACAAAGCATTCTGGATGTTTCAGAGTGATTCAAAGACGAGTTCAAACACAATGTGTCTTTTTATTTTGTTTTGTAAAATATGCAAACTGTTATTTTTATTTCCTGATGTCTGTTGTTTGACATTCTATTTGCGGCGGCAGCAATTTGTACAGAATTCAAACCCTACAAACTCTTTTGCTGGTCTGATGTGTGGAGTCATTCTAAGAGTGGGAGGTAAACCGTTTAAAGCTACTTCTTCCTGTAACTGCTGCACAGATTTCTATTTACGTACAGACAATAACAACATTGACTGTTTATAGTTTAGTCAAGTTCTTTTTTTTTACTTTAGATCATTCTTTCATAAGAGAACAAAAGACAATCAATTATTTATATTTATATTTGAATTATAGTTCTATTTTTTCGAGTTTTTAATCATTGAAGCCTACATTTATAGAAAAGGAGTTATTTAATACTGCTGTCTATGAAGACGAGCTGAAACAGACATAAAGATCTTTATCCCTCAAAGTAATGAGCTCTGATATTTTGCTCATGAAATGACTTTTTTTTTTTTTTTTTTTTTTTTTGGTTGATGGTCAGGCGACTTTCAGTCCTGTATTTACCACCTTTAAAAAACAAAAATCAAAAAGGAGACATGTTCATACAAAAAGTCCTCTTGTGTTGTTAGAATGTAACCTCGTGTTACGTCCCTGTCTACGAGAAGTGGTTTTAAGCGGTTTTGTTGTGGCAAACCATCAGGTATCAGGTTCACCTTCAGTTGAAGGGATGAAGTGAACATGCTTTAGAAAGGACCTGTTTGATATTATGTGTACAAAGAGCAATGCAGTTACTAAATTAAAGTGTAGTTTAGCAAAAGCAATGAGGGAAATAAAACAGAAGACTTAAAAAATCCCTGAGATTAGTTAGTCTGTTAGGAAAGGGAACTGTAAGTCTCTTTTTTCAATGCTGCTGTCACCTGAGTTGGATATTCTGTCAGTGAGTTTTTAGTTTGTAGAAAGTTAAATGTCCTTTGGTTTGTTTGTTTTTCTGTTATCTGTCACTTGAAAATCTTCGAGCAAATTTGCCTTATTTTTTGATGAACTTAGTCTTAGATTTTGATTTTAGCTGTAGAGTTTAGCTTTTTACATAGAATAGAATTGTTGCTGTTTTCATATGCACATCAACTTTTATCTTGTTTTCTTTTCTCATGAATTTCCGTTCCAAGCCTCGCTTCATCTGTCCTCCCTGACATTTTGTCTGTCATACGTTGAAAGCCTTTAAGGATCGAGATATGACCCAAACAAGGACTTAATTTGGTGCAGATTCAAAAGATTTGTGGTGCTGCTGCATTGGCGCTGCTGCATCGGCGCTGTGGCGCAAACAAGCTCAGTACATTCAAATCTCGGTCAGCACACCAAGTGCAGCTCATGTCAACACATTCATCCAAATATGTTGAGTTTTAATTTATACAGACAACCAGAAACTGTAGATATGTAGATATTAGAAAAAATGGTTTTTACAAAGGACTGCTCACCAGACCATGGAAGTGCCATTAAAGACAATTCTTACAGCCTTTCGTGAGACAGCAAGTCTGAATGAATTTGTGAGTGATCTAAAATCCTGCAAAAACTATTTTGAGCTAAGCCTTAATGTTTTTTCTCTGGATGAACTGCCTGATTCCTCCCAGGATTGACTTTCATTTGTATATAGTAGGGAAATTGCAGCAGGCTTGTGTGAATGCCAGGGCAGTCCAAGTTGTCATCGGGTTATGAGGAGCTTTTCTTCGTGCTCTGCACCTGTTATATCCAGCGAGAAGCAGACAACGTCTGTAGAGGCTTGCAGTTGGAGGATTCTGTTTCTGTTTTGCCTTTTTACTCATTGACCTCTTTGCCGTGTGTTTCTGTTGTATATTTCTGCAACCAAAGATGTTTTTGCTGCGGCTTTTTAGCTCTCTGTCACAGATAAAGTGCTGCTGGATTAAGAGCCTTTTTGGCTTCTGATACATTCAGAAAGCAAAAAACGGCAACAAGTGGCTAAACACGCACTAAAAATTCCACATTAATGACGCAGTGTCAGGTTTAGAGAGAGTGCATGCTAGCGGACGCAGCAGATGTGCAGGAGGAACACGGAGTGCAGTGTCTTTGTTGTGTCAAAGCTGAGTTTTCAGACAAGAGAGCTATTTTTGTAAATAGCCTTTCCTTCCATTTGCTATTTTCACCATTCTGTTCATTTCTTCTTGTGTGTTTTCCTGAATTTTTCCTCATTTTTTGTATGATTTATGACTTCTCCACATAACACAGTGACTATCAAGATTTTAGTTACAGTTCACCATGAAGGAAATGTCCAGAGAAATGATATTCCATGTATTAGCCATTGCTTTTAATACAAAAAACAAAATTTTGGAACTATGAAATGACCAAGTGTTACAATACAGTGTTTATTTATTTATATATTTTTTTTACAGCAGAGATAATGTTGCAGAAAATCATGTTTAGAAAAGAACTGGCATTTTAATGACATTAGGATTAAATAAATATTAAAAGTGATCTGTACTCTGTAGATAGTACACGGGTTTGAAAATGAAAAGAATTCCTTGCACTTATTATTCCATGTTGTTTTGAAATTACACCTTCTGTCCATCCTACCATCAATTAGATGGCTTATTTCATAGTTCCAAATAGTTTTGCTGCTACAACAGGATTTCCAAACAGGTGGTTCTTTTAAGTCCAATTTGGATTTTTACATTGTTTTTTTGTTTGTTTGTTTTGCTCTTTTTTTTTTTATCTGAATTTGGTTGAGACATGCTTCACAGTTTGAAAGAGTAATTCTTTATCTAATAAAGGTAGTAAAGGATATATAGTTTTTTTCTGTTTTTGATTGTGTGAAACACAAGCACTGTGAAAATTCAATGGGCTAATCTGACTACCTGCTTGTGAACAGTTTTCTTATTTATACAACAACTCATTTTGTACAGTTTTGTTAGAGGAAAGAGGTTTTGATATTTGGTTATTTTGCAAATGCCACTTGGCTACTTTTGTCTTCCTGTGCCAGAGTTGCTAAATTGTCTGTAACTTGTGTTTTTTTATTGATTGAGATAAGATTTTACTTCTTCCTTGGTTTTTTCTCTTTGAATTTGAATATGTTGTTTTTTGATTTTCTTTTTTTTAATAAAAGCCTTGTTTCAATGTTTTAGCGAACTGTGTGCTTATTTTTGTCTTATGGCTGCTACTGCCAGCTGTTCTTGTAGTAAGCCGAAACTGAGTCATCACTCTAACCTGTCCAAGTTTTAAATCCATTTATTCAGGATTAGAATTGCGTCAGACTCACATACAAGAAAATTATTCCCGTGGTATGTTTTTTTTTATCTATTTATAACACATCAGTAGACTTTAGCATGTCACACAAAACTTGTACTTGTATATCATTTGTACTTATTTCAAGCTCTTGGTGCACAAATGCACTAACTAATAAATGGATGAAGCATTAAATCTATGACAAATTATAAATCCACATTGATTACATGGCCCCAATTAAAAAAATCAATATTCAATAACATAGTAAAGGCGGCTGCACATGATTTTTCTAACCATGACTCATAACCTTTTTATTTTTTTTGGTGCAAGTTGAAATTTTGATTTAGTAAATCATTCATGCATTGTCATATTTCTGTTATATTTAAGGCCTCTACAGGTACTAATTTCAAAATCATTTTATCTTAAACATGGTTCTCTTTAAGATCCCCAGTTCAGAAAGGTCCAAAGATCGCTACAGCTACAATAAACTGACATGAGCATGTTTTTCTTGAATAACTTTAATTGTAGCAAATAAATTACACAGACAGAGCTCTTTAGAAAAGAATATCAGCAATTTATGTCTCACAGTGGCTAAACACAAAAACTTCCTAATGAGAACTTGTTAATTTTCTGTCACACCTTAAAGGCCACAATTAATACACAATATCAATTTAAACCGACTTCTATTTACTTAAAAGTGCAGTGTTTTCCCCTTACTGTACTTAAGGTATTTTCCCTTTCTATTTGATGTTGGTTCAATTTAAGACCATTTAAATACTCAAGATCAGATTACAAACATCACAAATCCCAGTCGAGTGTGCCATCTATAATAATGTGCATTAAAAAACAGGTATAAAAGTTTGTCTGTATTCTGCAACCAAACAGCATTTTGAACAAACTCAACCCCGCTGAGCTTGAAAGTTCCTGAATCTCTGTCATTGGCTCATTGATGGGTCAAACAGTAATGCAGTGAAGGAAGCAGATCGTTCCCAATTCTGTTAATGAATGCTTACATTCGCTCGTGGACATTGTCGCTTTTTTCAAACACACATTAGAGGACGATGGGGTCCAGTGGACTCCCAGAGTATCTCACAAATATCTAAACAAGGATGACCAAAAGGCAGTGTACAAATAGACAACAGTAGTAGTTAGGTGAGGGCACGGTGAGAAAAGCAGCAGCAGGATTGTTTAAATGAATCTAGACCATTAAAGAGGAAATTGATCCAAAAAGCCCTGACATGTTATTGTGCTGGGAAAATCCCAGCTCACTGTTGGGTTTGTTAAAAGTTCACCATGTGCAGCTAAAGGCATGCTTCACTCGCGGCCTCCTCCTAGGATCTGCATCAGGAAGCTGAACAGGTAGATGATGTCCAGGTAGAGACTTAGGGTGGCAAAAATATATTCCTCTGGGCTTATAGTGTAGCGCTTGTTCCCTAAAAGCAGCTGGGTGTCGAAAGCCAAGAACTGTGCGAATGGATGACAAGAAGAGTAAAATGAGACGAGAAAACGTAGAAAATGTTAAGTTCATGTTGAAGAATCAGATTCCTTACCAGAGTGAAAAGGATGGCTCCTATCACAGCATAGATGGCATGCAGCCAGGGGACCTGTGGTGTGGGATAAAATCATTACAAAACAGTGCTAAGAAGGATAGCAGGCTGCTTATTTAAGCAAGGCATCAGTCTAAGATTATCTGTGAGGTTAATCCTTTCTGCACACCTGAACTTAGCCAGCAGCGCCTGAGTTAATAAGCAGCGACTGTTGTTAAACGCATTGTTAGCCTCAGCTGCTTAAGCGTCCTTCTAGAAGCGAAGGAACGTGATAGATGGTTCTAGAACCATGGCGGGAGGTGAACTTACGTATCCAAAAGGGACAACGATGGAGATGGTGATGGCACAGAGAAGCATGACCATACACATGGAAAACAGGACACCCTGGCAGGACGTGACGTCAATCTGGAACAGATGGATGAAGAAAAATGAGGGCATATATATTTAATGGAAACCCTGCTTATTGGAAAGGCATTTGAGGCAAATGTGCTCACCTTGCTCTGGAAGCTGAAGATGGTGACAGAAAAACACACCATAGCAGTGATTCCCAGACACAGCAGCACTGACTTGGTGTTGTAAAAGCTGTGGGAAGCAGAAAAATATGCACCTTTGAGTTTTAGAGTTTGCAAAGTAGTGTCTATAAGCACTTTCTACATCCTTAGAAATATTTACCTTGACACAAACCCCATCATGAAGGCCATGCTCAGAGTCTGTGAGGAAAAGCCAAAAGAAATACTCTTAAAATTAGGTATATGCTGAATAAAGACAGTAATGTGGTGAAAGGGGGAGTGTTGTATTTTGTACTTACAAAGAGAACTAACAGAATGACATTCCAAGGAAACTGCCTCCTGTTTAGGTAGGAAGAAACACAGAATTTTCATAACCCGTCTGAACAGATTTAAATGAAACCAGCCTCATCTACCATGCATTTGTGTAGTCTAAATCACTGCACTCCAAACACTTCACCTTAAGTCTCCACAGCAGGACAGTGCGATGTAGGTCACGAAAAACATCATACTGTAAGAAAAAAAGACATTTTGATGCAAAGCACGCAAATGGGAAAGATGACAAGAAAAAGAGAGCTATAATGTGATGATGAGCTCCCACTTACTATGACGCCATGTATAAGCTGGGATGAGTCTGAATATAAAACCTCACAGGCGCACTGGAAGAAGCAAGGCTTGGATTAGATACGGATCCGTCAACAAAAGCGGTCCAAATCAACAAGAAGTCAAGAAATCTGACAGCTGTTACCAAAATGTGAAGAGACAAACAACGCCGACAGTCACTAAAAGCTGAGTCATGAGAATGGCGTAAACCTGCAGGTGGACACACACTGTTAGGCCCACAGAGAAATCGCTGTGTCACTGGTGGGATTTGCTGTAATTATCCGTTTTCAGTACCTTCCTGATGAAAGTCCGCCTGATGGTCTTGTCATCCCAGGCAAACTGGGCCTCCATCTCTCCATAGCCTGAGAAAGAGGAGGAAATATCAGAGCCCTGATCTGCATAGATGCCTTAAAATCATTGTATGTATGTATGAATTTCACTAACATCATCATGATGATCTAAAGGTGAATCTTTCTTTTAAGCAAGCAATCTGTTTAAAATGTGTGGCCTTGAAGCCAATGTTCATACGAGCTGAAACAGATTTAGTCAAACACGCATGTTGCTTCTCACCTGCTGTCGCCTCCTGATAGCTTGGAGGCTCATTGTCATTGTCGACCTGCTGAGACAAAATGAAGGAGCAGTGTTTAAATCTTTAAAGCCACCTGCATGGAGAAAATCAGCAGCTTACAGTGTTAGACTGTGTCTACTCCACCATCAAAAACATTTACAGTAAGTCTGTGGCCAGTTTCCACTGCAGAGCAGATCTGACTACAGAGCCGCTCTGATTAGTTCTAAGGATTACGGCGGCGTCTGTGCTTGCATAGCCAACACAGATCGCACAGAGAAAAGCAACCATGCTGCTTTTATAGAAATTAAAAACCACAAAACATCATCTGACGTCACCGATTGATGTTTGATCTGACAAACATGGAGTTTCTTCACAATTCTGTGTCAAAGCTTCACGATTTTAACACCTTCATACAAAGATCAAAGAGCCTCTATAAAGCACATTATATGGGTTTTATTCAATGAAAGAGGAAAGTTTTTGTTCATGTGGAAAGCAACTATAAAGCAGGAAAATTAAAAACATACCTTTCCCTTTTTCATGGTCGTCCTTTTTTGCTCCTTTTTGATGCTGATGTTGAGGACTGCTGCGAGGCCCCTGGTGAGTGTGTATCTCCGCTTTAAAGTTGCTTCCAATCCAAAATCAGTAATTACCTCGGCCCCTGCGGCTGTCTTTAATGTGGTTCGTGTGGCTCCAAAACACTCTGAGAATGTGAGCGTTGTTTGTGGAGTAGTTGTTGCTCTGCATTTGTGTGCACTGTGGGGATTACAAAGGAGCTTTATAGGTCTTCCATTTGGTTAATCTCTCTCTAACCCTGATCCCACAACCCCCCTATACTCAGCCTAATGAGATCGCTCAGGCACAGCCCAGGTTGCCAGATCGTACCACTGTTTCCCCAAAGAGGGGTGTCACTTTGTGTCTCCCTTTGGTGGCACAGAGCTTCTTAACAGTTTCAAAACACTTAATCATTCTACTGCTTTCCAGATAAACTGAAAGTACTTACACTGCTGATTTACACATGCATTACCTAACAGCCTTAATCCACTTTTGGGTAAATGAGGGGCAAAAATACCGGTGGTCTAGGTCAGCATACGCATTTCATATTGTAGATTTGCATTATTTTATTATATGTAATCGACACACACATGAACTGTGCTTAATGAACCTCTGAATCACAAACTACTTCTTGTATTCCTGGAGCAGCTGAAAGGGATGCAACCACCCTCTCCTCACATCTTTTACCATTCATAAAGATTGTGAAGCAGCCGATGTAAAAACTCATATTAACTGACCCCACCCCATCACTTCTAATCAATCACTCTCATTCATCTATCACCCTTTTCTTGTGTTATTTCCACAAACAGGGGAGGGGCCGGAGGGGTGGCACACAGGCCACCCTTACAATTGATTGGTCCCTTAAGTGCCTCCCCAAGAATAAACTATCAAATTCTGACACATATTCAGTGTAAACTCACTGTTTCCTCGTAAACCTTAGATATTCAATTACAAGCAAATGCAGCACGTGATAAACAAACGTGTTTATGTTCTACAGCCAGACACATGTCCAGCCTGCATGTTATGATAGAATAAAATGTTTGCCATGAGCAGATTCAGCTAATTGCCCTTTTATCAGTTTTTTAATGATCATTGAATGTTGGTGCAGAAGTAATTAAAAGCATCATTCTAAGCAATCATTGATACAATTTTTACTTTTCTAAATGTTGTTTTAGTTTTTACATTAGATGACCACATTAGTTCATAATATCCTAAAATCTAAGTTATCTTTTGAAAAAGGGTCTCATTCACATGTGCCACCCTTTTCTGAGGATGTGCCCCTGCCTTGCCCTCCCCCCCATCAAAAATTTGTAGACACACCACTGTGTACAAAGACGGTTTTATTATTTTATTTATTTATTTTTGTGCCAGATTCAGAAAACGATGACATTTTTTTAAATGAGATATTCATGTGAATACATGACACCATGTTTTATGCAACAGACTGTTTTGGTATCAGACAATTAGACTGATCAGCAGGCGTTAAAACAATCATGGAGCACATCACTTTTGTCCTTGTGTTATTTGTAAGAATACACTTTTACTGTTTCATTCATTTATTTTTGTGGCAAATTGGGAAACAATGTCTATTCTCCTTTTAGAGGACAGTTCAGGTAAATAATTGACATCATGTTTTTATGTAACAGACTGCTTTAGTAACAGCTACTTAGACTAATCAGCAGACGTTAAGACAATTATGGAGCACACAGAGAGATTTACCAGAAAGCAGTCACCTTTGATCTACTTCTGCTTTTCTTCTTTGTAATGCTACTGTACTTTACTAAGTACCAAAACCAAAGACCATTGTATAAGTGTGTTCCGAAACGACCTAATTTTTTATATACATACTGCTGTTCTATGAAGACCAAAAATTAATGGGAAAAAATACTTCATTTTATACTATCAGGGACATCAGTGAGGGTAGAAGATCCATAAGCAGCCACAAGTTGGCACTTCTTCTTCATGGTGGTCAGCAACCATCCAAAGCTCAACCAGAAGTTGTTGAGGGTCAACTTGTATTAAAATGAACTCAACCTCAATTCGTGACAATTTTGTGTCTGTGGGGAGAATATTGTCTAGAGGCTAC
The DNA here is from genome assembly GCA_037177115.1 of Craterocephalus stercusmuscarum. Lineage (NCBI taxonomy): Eukaryota > Metazoa > Chordata > Actinopteri > Atheriniformes > Atherinidae > Craterocephalus > Craterocephalus stercusmuscarum. The sequence goes on from JBBDHI010000003.1 coordinate 23,780,388, forward strand.
AGAGAGGCCCTGGATTCTGGGAATGTGGCATCATCCCTGGTCCACATCTGTCTCACACCTGTACACCTGTGCATGGCACACACCTGGCAACACTCAAATCTCAAAACATTTATTTTCCTGTTTTTTGCAAAGTTTGTAAAGTTCTGTACTCTGGTATAGTCCTGTAATCTTTAAGGCAGCTCGAGTGAAATACTCAATGATTTAATAATGCACTGAAAACAGTCATATTTAAAGGAATAATTCACCCTCAGAATGATGTGCCTTCATTTTCTGCTCACTGATTAACATTCAGGAACATTTTTTTAATATTTATCATGCAGCCGGAGATGTGGGGAGGTTTTCATTCTGCATTGATTCCATTACAGTCATGTTGAACAGCGCCCGTTCAAAGAGGTCCATAAAAGTAAAAAAAACTTGTTAATATTCCTCCATCCTGCTCGTGCAATGTAATCCAAGTGTCCTTAGTGGGTAGCGTCCATAATTAACTGGAAACTACATAATTTAGTATATTTTTAGAGCCCAAAATGTAGCATATTGTACTTCCTGGATGCGCGTGCGTGACGCTACGGTGGCCACGGAACGCGCCTTTTCAGCCTACTGACTACTACAGGCGGAGAATGTCGATTAATGTTGATGAAAGTTGTTTTCCCAACTTTACAGCTCAACAATCTACTCGTTTTTTTAAACAAGCTGTAATGGCCATAGGCCTCCCAGCGCCTTAAGCAAATTGGACTGTGCCACAGCTCCTCCAGGATTGGCCGCTTCTCCAGATGCACTTCCTCATCTACCCTGCTCCACCCTCCAGACAGCTTCCCTCCAGGATTGGTGGACTACTCCAGTGTGTATAAGTGGGCCCTTACAGATCGGATTGCCATGTGCCCCGTCCAAAAATTGATCAGGAAGCTGAGGAGACTTAACGAGAAGAAACTATCTTGGCTGAATATGCTAATTCCGTTTTATTCTATTCTATTCTATATATATATAAATATATAAATATATATATATATATATACATTCACAGTGGTTAAATTATAAATAACTAATTGTTGTTGTTTTTTATCTTTCAGTTAATTCTCTTAAAAAGCTGTACTGGCAACCATTTCATTTAGCTCATTTGCTTCTATTAACCTCACCGCTCCATGTTTTTTAAAGGGGAGTTTTTCCCTTTTTCTCCTTTTGTTATTCACGTTTGGTTGTTTTTCTTTATTTGACTTTGCTTCTTTTATCTGTGGTGTAGATTGCAACAACCTTTTTGGCTTGACAAATAAAAATGACCTTTGCTGATTTAGTCTGTGTGGTGTGCAAGTTAAAATTGCATTCTTTTCTAAGTAGAATTGTAAAAGGCACATCAAGACCCAGTAATATTTTACTTCATTAATGTTATCATCACCAATATCACAAAAAGCGGCAACAGGATTAACCACCGTATATCATTTTCAAGAGCAACACGTTTCCTGTTAGCAGAAGTTATGACTGTTGTGTTCTAATTGCAGCTGTGGATAGTCGTTGTGCAGAGATACTTACGATGATTTTCGCACTGAGGCCAGGATCAGATCATTACAGTCATTGCACAGTCAATTAACTTCCATTTTTCTGCCCAGCCGTGTCCTTTAAACCACTTGATCCTCATGAGCCCAGCAAAGCACATTAGATTGTGCATTATATGAATGGAGTGGCTGTCTGGCTCAGACACTGTAGCCGATGAGGATGAAATAGGCTCCTCCTGCTTGAAGTTAATGTGGATGGATTGTGTCCAGAATGATGTAGAGCCACATTTACTGGAGGCCGCAGCCGGGGTGAAGTCCTGATCTGTTAGCCTGCTTAGGGAGACTGATGCCTGCTCTCCCAACAGCCCATTACACATGTGACCAGAGCAGAGGTCACAAGGAAAGCAGGGACTGGGATTCAGTGTTCAAGAGGTTGCAGTAATTAGACTTGACCGTGCTGCTGCTCATCCATTATTCCTGGCTTCTCTGTTGCTCATTTGAGATGCCTCGCTCTCACCGAGTGTGTGTTCCTGTGTGTGCTTGCACACAGTTTAAAAAGTCCACAGAGTAAAGACAATGTGACCGCTCTAGTTTTAGAAAAGTTTTTAGTTAAGTTTAAATTCATCCTGCCTCTAGGTGAATGTGTATAAGACCAAGTCCTACAGCTGTACAGTGGTAATTGTTTTTAGGTTATAGATTACAAGCCTAGGCCTGGAGGGCATTTGAAGGCTGAAATGACCTTTGTTTTAAAGAGGTCTAGTCAATAAACATGACAGCCGAAGCTGTTGCAGACATGATTCATTTCTGAATTACTTCCTGTAAAGGAAGACTTTCTAATCTTCTGACAGGCAGCAATAGAATTCAGAATCAGGCGATCTCTCAAATGTCTTTCTGCGCCCAACTGTAAGTTTGTCCCCAGCGCAAAATATATCTTTGAAGACGTGTAAGGCAGTAAAGGGAGCTTTCATCTGTGGCCAGCCACCACAAAAACATCATTTAGACCTTAACCAGGAGTTTACATTCAGTTCGAGCCTACAGTCTGAGAGCGAAGTGCTTGAGCCACAAGATTTTTAAGAGACCACAGAGCTTTGTCTATTTTAAGCTCTGAGAAATAGATTATTTTTTTCTGGATTTACAAAAATCTAAAGAAGATGAAATCAAATATAATAATAATATCAAATATATATGCTTTAGTTTTAGATAAAATATCAGGTCCTACAAGAGGGCTCAACTGTTACAAAAGTGACCCATTACATTACAAAAAAAATTTAATGGTTTACGAATCCAAGAGCTTTTTTATACTATAGTCCTCATCCTAAAAGGAGACAAACCAGATTTGTAGCTATATTTCGCTACCATCTTGTATTTAAAAGAAAAAGACACGTAGTTCATGAGAGCATCATTAAACAGTTTCCTGAATGATCTGTATCTTATATCTAACTGCTCGTTTTTCTCAGAATCACAACTAATGCCTTCACTTCCTACTCATATTATTACATCTTCCACCTGCCTGTGGTAGAAAAATAAAAAAACAGTGAGAAGATCAGCCATTTTTTCAGAAATATGTGCAAACATAAATAGAAACACAGTAACCTATATAAGACCAAAG
>JBBDHI010000003.1:23783583-23798582 GCA_037177115.1 Craterocephalus stercusmuscarum
TATGCTAATTCCTTTTTATTCTATGCTATTCGATATATATAGAAATATATAAATATATATATATATATATATAGATAGATATATATATACACACACACATTCTGTTCTATTCTCAACTAGTTGAGAATGAGGCAGTCAAAATATTTTGTTAAAACCACAAATGTTCTGACAACTTGTCTGTCCAGGCAAGATCTTTTATAATGAAGATGCAAAAGTCATTAGATGTCCAGAGGTCATGGCTGTACCACGGGAGTTGTCCCACAATGCTGAATAAACTCCAAAAAAAATCCAAATGGGCTCAATGATGAGTGAAGTATCTCCATGAATGTGTACTACCCAACAAAAGATACCACTGACTGTTCTTTTTGTATTATTATATGTTACACTATTGTGCTCACTGTACTGTACCCCTGCGTGGAACATTTGCATCTTCTTGTCTGCATGTTGGAAAGAAGAATGTTGTACCCCTCCTGATAAAAAGTGGGGTGGTGGAGGCTCAGGGGGTCAGTTGTCCAACATCCTGAAGATTGGTAGACTCAAGCCCCAGTCTTCCGTTGTTATGTCTTTGGACAGGACATTTTACCCTCTTCCAATGTTGGCACCACTGGTAAAAATTAAACTGTAAGTCATGTTGGATAAAAGCATCCTCCAAATGACTGTGTAATGTAAAGTAAAAAATGGCTTAAAAAAGGAAAATAAATCACGGCCACCATACCCTCACAGAGTGAAGATTTGCACCAGAAGTGGTAAGGGCATCTTTCTATCACTGCATGTTAGTCTTTTCTATCAATTTTTTAAACATAACAATTAAAAAAAGAGAAACAAAGTACAATTAAATTACATTATTTGGTGTTTGTGGATTTTGCACCTCTAATGTAACTTAGGGCCCAATTCCTTCCTGTACCACTGTATACTTTCCTGACGACTGAAACTTAAGGTATAGAGATCTAAAAATTATTTCTTTACATATTGCATACAGTGGTGTAGTATATCAGAATGTTAATTTCTCTGTAAAGAGATACTGAATTACTCAGGGTCATAGCAACTGATTAAACCCAAGATGAAACCCACGTGAAAAGGAACTTTTCCTCTTTTCTAAATCTACTTTTACTTTATGTCCGCTTGGAGGCAGCAAAACCAAGACAGTCATTTTGTAACAGTGTCAGGCGTTTTAAATCTGTGTTTCCTCTCATGACCACTAGATGGCAAGCTAAAGTGAAAACCACATGAGGCATTGAAAACCTGTTGGTAGACTTGCCTGCAAAGTGACTCACACGTTCATTATCATTCATTATTCCATTAAAGAAAAGACAAACATGTATATAACTAATAAGGATAGTCATTCAAATAACTGGAGACTGAAAAAAACAATCATAACTATAAATTTAAAAAATTATAATTCAGTTAAATACGACTTTGTTTTTTTCATTTTATTATGTTGTAAAAATAATTTAAAAAAAACAAACAATACGGTTCCGGACCAATGAAAGCTGATGAGCAGTGGGGCAGTATACCTGTGGACAGGTGTTGAAGTCTGATGGAGAAGTACAAAAAATATCTGATGGCACTGAGTGCCTCAAAGGTTTTCTAAACAAAATATTAGCTAATGAGTGACATGTACATTGATTTCTCATATTTGTTGCTTGTTTATTTAAAAAATTCTTATTGAACCACAATTTAAAAACAATGTGATGATTTTCATAAACTTTTTATGATATTCCTTGTCAGATTCAGCTCATTTCAGTGACAGCTTATGTTTTTTCCTACTTTAAAAGAAGGATAGAAATAATGTTGCAGTCAAGTATATATTAAAGATTTCTGTTAATATTTTGTCAGTACTTCTCTCATTTATTTCATTTCTTGGAATAAAGAACAAAATATCCTCTCAAGAGATCAAAAACAGCCCTTTTACTTAAAATTTTTCACAAATAAGAGTAGAAAAACAATTACAATAAAAAGTACAGTAAATTATTTACAGTTCTACAATAATAGAAAAAAGACAACTCAAACCCCCTTGAGATTATTTTTTTGGCTAATGTGGTTTAAAAAAAACTTGGTTAAAAATATAGCTAATAAAGATATAAAACTCAGTCCTAACTTAAATTCTGAAAGATTGTTTTAACATCACAAGGGACATTATTTGTAGCTTGGAATCAAATTTGCATTTGTGTTCTTTATTCAATCAATTATATAGAGTCAAACCAAATGTATAAAACCAAAATGCTGATTAAATAATCTCAAAATAAAAATGTTTTAAGCTATAAAAGACTAGCCACCTTTTAAAAAAATCTTATGATAGTCTGTTGTGTTTTTTTAATCTACTGATTAGAGATGGCTAATGAGATTACTTTCTAGAAGCTAAAGATTTAATAAATAAATAAATAAATGTTGTTGCTATTCTGTCCAGTAGGTGGCAGATGGATCCCTCAATTTGATGTCAAACTGGTTACAGAACACTTAGGAGCGGTGAAAGGCAACCGGTATGTTTGTTTATTTATTTATTTTTCTTCAGCTGCATCGACAAGAACATTAAAGTAAATATCATCAGGGAACTATTATAGGTGTCGCTTCTGTTTTTCCTCGTTTTTTCAACATCAATGAATGCATATTGGTTTTCTTAGACGCAGCCTTTCTATAAGAAAATCACCTGATCCGGTGGTGATTTATTATTCATAAATAAGTGGTTACGTGCTTTTCAGGTTGCACGTAGAAGAGGAGGGCAGTCGGTTCAACCGCCTCGTAAATCTCCATTAATCTCCTGTCTGTAGTTATATACATCTGCCTGGTATTAGGATTGAAGTAATAATACTGCCCCGTTAATTCCGCCTGGTTTATTTAGAACACACAAAAAAAGATCATGTCAGTGACTCATGCGGACTTCTGAAGGGCAGTCTGTTTATGGAAACTGTTCCCAAACATTTATGCTATGATGACTTTCCCAGGCTTCTTGGCGGACTACCCAGATAGCAGCATCTTCTCCTTTTGCTATCTATACGCAAGACAATTTTCTTATTTACGTAGGTTCCTATGTAAACCAGGCTGCAGCTGTCCTTTTAGTGGCACGTTTACGTATTCATTAATCACCACTTCTTCTCAGTTCCCTTTAAAAAAATGTCGCTTTGCCCTCTTGGCAGACAGCATCATCTTCTATTGCTTGAGACACGACGTCTTTGAAATGACCCGCATATTGCTCAGCCGCTGAAAATCAGGTGATTTTTTTTTTGTAAGGAATAAAGCCCCTAATGGCTCTCAGACCTGAAGCTTGATTGGCTGATTGCCTCAGTTGCTAGGCTACGGAGCCACGGTATGGCTCAGGTTTATGATAAAGAAAACAGGAAAGGATGAGCACAAATAATATATAATATCATTTAATAGTGGCACTCTATGTTATAATCAACATTTACAAAATATACACAAGCTGATGCTTTCAGTTGACAATACATTTATTTCAATTCTACATCTTCAAATAAAGTTTATACTCAGAGCACATGTTTCGAATGCGGTTTTCTCTTTGCAGTCTGTAGAGCAGTCTATCATTTATCATGGCATACGATAATTAAATTTACATATACAAGAATCTGCAAACTATACCAAGGATAAAACTAAGAACAATGGTTATGTACAAAATATACAGGAGAACATCTTAACATACAACCATTCAAACGTGGTCTAAAATGACCAATAATTTCTCCCTGATTACTGTATACAAATACAATTCAACTTAGTCTCTTTCCTTAAAAATATCAAACATATCTCAATCACAAATGGGTGATTTTAATAAAGATTTCCCACATGGTAAATGGTTGTGAAAATAGCTTATATCATTTCAAGAGGGCAAACACAAACTGCACTTCTAGTTGTGTGTTAGAAATGGCTATTGCTATATCATACCTTACATAGATTCAAAAGGTTCTCAGTGTATGGAAAATGCTTTACACTTGTGGCAAGAATGTACAGTATTGGTAAGTGTTTTTAAGAGTATGCACTTTGTTCTTGTTAGCTTTGCACACTGGGTTAGGAGTATAAACTCTGCTGAGGAATAAGAAGCTCTTTTCTTCTTTTTTGGTCTTCAGAACAAAAAAACTTTTGTCTCTGACAAACTCCAGGAGGGAAGGACAGGGTCGGTTTGACATTGTCTCAAAAAAATTGAGGAAGAATATAGTCTGTTTCTTCTGAGCAGTGCAACCGGAAGCAACTCTGACATTCAGATGCCTCTTCCTCCAGTGGTGCCGATGTTCTTCACTGATGTTCTTCCCAGTCCTCCCTCCAACAGCATCCCCCTTGGCACATCTCCCAAAATAACTGTCCATCATGCAGAGGGCAGTGTGCTAAATGTAGCAAGCCAGGCTTGCATGAGGGGCAAAAAAAAAAGCCCCCAAAAGTGGATACCTCGAGAAGGTGCGAGTTATTTCAGCTCAAGGGTCTATGCGGAAAGCTAACAGTTTGTCTGAGTGATGGTTGTTCAGGGTGCGAAGGTCGGGAAGACGCAGCAGCAGCTTGGGAAAGAGCGTGCTGTCATCTGGCCGGCGATTTGTGATGAGAGAGCGCAGAGCTTTTATTAGATTCTCCTGCAACTGCTCCACTGCACCAACTTCAACGATACCAGAGCGGTCTGGAAAAACAGACAGGAGGAAGTTAGATTTAGACAAAAGAAAATGCGGCGTGTCATGTAACGAGCTTTGGTGCGTGCAGGTTGCTCTCTTACCAGCAGACACCAGCACTACAGCCATGAAAAGAGCCATCTCATCTGGCTCCAGACCCAACGATCCCAGCTTCTCGCTGAAGTCGAACATGGCATCTAATAAGGAGCCCATACCAAGAGCTCTCAGTGACGCCAACGAGTACGTCTGCCCATTGAGGAAAGTTACTGTCCGCTCCTTGGGGTCAAACAATGAGCAGAACCTCACCATAAGAACCTGCAGACAGAACCACACCAGGTTTAGCATCAAAGAAGAACCCAGATTCCAACAAGTCCCGCCAACATTTTCTGTTGAAACAAACAAACCTGGAAGGTGCCAGATTTGAGCAGCATGACTTGATCATGCTGGCTGAGGGTTTGGAAGCCCGGGATGCTCTTTGCAAACTCCACCACTTCTTTCACAGCCGGTGTGAAGCACTGGGAGAAAGACTCCCACACCTCCTGGCTGGAGCGTCCGGCTGGAGCCACGGGGCAGGAATTAAGAGGGCACGCCTGCGGAAAGCAGAGCAAGATAAGGAGTTAGACCTTTAAAGACTTCATACTGGTGGCGATTTGGCAGATTTCTAGGGGCTGAAAAGACTCACCAGCACTTTGGCTCCGCCGTTGAGCTTCCAGGGGCAGGAGTTCTGGTTCTGGAAGTCGCTCGCTGTGAAAGCATTCTGATTGGCTGCGTATGTGTGAGACGACAGGTGGCCGCTGACGGGGCATTTATTCTGACCGGGCGATGAGACGTATTTGGCGTTGTCAATGTTCGTGTTGGTGGGGCTTTCGCTGTTGCTGGGCGCAGCGGGGAGGTGTGTGGGGACGTGGTAGCTCGTCGCCAGGTTTACTTGCTCCGCTTGAACCGCGTTCTGCGTCGGGGCTGATGCGTGTGACAGGGCAGCTTCCTGCACGCCGGCGCTCTGGAAGGAGGGAGGACTGAGGTTCCTGCCGCCAGCGGCCATCTTAAGTGGTTTCTCCTCGCTGCGGTAGGACTGCAGCATGGATCCATCGCCCGCCTGGTTCTGTGGGCTGCAGGGGGAATCGACAGGAGGCGACACCTCCATCTCCATGGAAGCGGATTCATTGAGGCTGTTCATGTAACTCTGCATCTCATCCAGCAGCCTCTGCTTCTCCCGCTTGGGAATACGCCCAAAACGCACAGCTGAGGAGAATAACAAAACAGGAGAGCGGATTTAATAACAACCCCCACCAACTGTTAGCATTGTGCTGTTAGCACTTTGATTCACTGTAACGTAACAGCAGGTGACATGTTAACATATATACATCTTAAATCTGACAGGGAAACTTTAATCTCTGTGTATATATCTAATCGCAGATCGGTGTCTCCATCGCAGCTGTTAGAAACGCAGAGCGGGGAGGAAAACCTTGATCTGCCTGCCTCATCCTCCTCTTCAGCCTTTACAAATCCTCCCTTCCCCCTTTTTCATCTCTGCACCTCCACTGACAGTCCTATTTATAGTAAGCTGTATGCTACACCATCACCTCCCCCCTCTCCACTTTTTCTCCCTCTTTCTGCCTTTCACTTCAGCTCACGCTTTCTCTGTGGAAGTAGGTCACTGGGTTACCAGCCCTGAACCTGGTGTCGATGGCGAAGTGACAGCGTGAGTGAGTGAGTGGCGGAAAGGTGGAAGACAAGAGGAGCAGGTGTGGGTGCTGGTGGAGGGACGAACTGGATAATCAGACATTTATTTGCCAGCAGAAGCTCCCGTCGTCAAATACATGGGGTGAAAGGAAGCGTACATATAATGTAATTTAGTCAGAAAATGAAAATATGTCAACATGTATGTCCTATTGTGATCTGATGAATTAGCAGATGATTCTTCGCGTTTCTGGGTCATCTAAAAGCGTTTGCTCTAGAAAAAAAACATGATTTATTATCACCTAGTTTAGCGCTACCCCCAGAGACTGAACTCCTGCGGGTGAAATCATTCACAGGAACAGACTAGCTGGGGTATCATCGTTCTCTTTTGGGTTTTTATGATTAAACAGATTGAAAAACACTGGTACAAAGACTGTTTATGGCTCAATGATGATTATAAGTGATAATCAACAACTTTCTGCTCTAGTTCCCTAAAAAAAATTTAAAAGATAACTTTATGTTTTAGTGTTTCAACATGACTGCTAACAACTGGGACGCTCAGGCGTCTCTTGCCATAAATCAGACAGCAGAGAAGGGAAAGAGGGAGGAAGGGGAGGACAAAAGACAAAAGGAGGATGGACATTTTTATGTGGAGGAGGAGGCAAGTCTAATTGTTTGTTAAAAATAATCAAAGGAATTTACTTTCTCTGTTTGCAAAGCTCTACTTGACGGTTCACATATCACCATACGGCACTGCTCCACTAAGCAAGCACAAGTATCATCTTACTTTTGGTTTTCATTTTCCTAAACAGGATATGTAACGTCTCTCACCATCTCTGGACATTCCCACGGACAAACACTTCTTGAAGCGGCAGTGCTGGCACCGGTTCCGGTTCATACGCATGATGAGACAGTTCTCGTTCTTCACACACATCTTGTAGTGGATGTTCTGTTGAATGCTGCGTCTGAAGAAACCCTGCGGACAGAATACGAACAGATTAAGAATAAAAGCTTCGGAGTCGGTTTTTGGTGGCATTGTGTGTGCGTGCACTTATTTAGAACAAAGAGATGACATAACAGTATCTTTAACTGGTCTCACCTTGCAGCCCTCACAGGCGTGCACACCGTAATGGAAGCCAGATGCAATGTCTCCACACACCTTACACAAAAGCACCATGCCTCCGGTTTCTATGAAAGAGACACATTCATTTTTAGACCCTGACAAACAACAAAGGGCAAACAAAAGACAACAGGAAGGAGGAAACGGAGTACTTACTGGTGAATGTGCCAGTGAAGCCACAAGGCCTTTTTGCCACTGTGGGGTGGTTATAGGTGGCTGATGGTGCAGTTGTAATTTGGGCAACTGGAGCATTGTTTACTTCAGGAAACTGAAAAAACATTTTGGGGGAAACGGTCCCTCCCCCTTGCTCCCCTCTCTGCTTCAGGGCTCCAATCTCCTGAAAGGAGACACCCTCTGGGGAAGAGGGCTGCGAATGGGAAGACGGCGACTGGGTCTGGTATCCACTTGAAGGGCTGCCAGGACTCGGGCTGGCACTACCAGATGAACCGGCATACAGGATAACACCACCTGGAGGAAGCAGGGAACAGGTGAAAACTCAGTTCACTGATCACCATCTGGGTCACTGTTCACATGTAGGCTACTACAGTATGTAGGTGAGGGTGTGAGTGTTGAGCAACACTACACTTTGATGCAGTGAGCTTACTTGGCAGACACTCATAAGCACACAGAAAACCCTGACCATATCGGGACAGTCGCAATCTGATCTGATGAATAATTGAAAAAAAATGTCAGAGCTAGAGCAACAACAACCCTGACCTGGATATTTGTGTGAAGGGTCTTTTGGTGTCCAAAACATGATCATCTTACATGTTAAAAACGGGACAAAGAAAATCTTTTCAAACTGAAGAGACTTGTGTGACTAAATTGGTTAAATCTTTGCTCATTTAACTCTCATCTGCAGCAAATAAGGAAGAATTGCATGGTCTGATAAGGCTGACATTTCTGTGATGCGGTAGCCTTCCATGTATCACATCATGACATGAACAAATGCTCACAAATCACAAAAAAAAAACAGCAAATATGTGCCCCATCCAAACATGACAACTGGTCACAACACATCCACAATTAGTGCCAAAGACGGGCCATAAACAGCCCTTTGTTTAGGGATGTCACATCGAATCGGAAATGCCCTATTACCCCTAAACACAACCCCCACCCACCCACCCCTCCCGCCCTCTTTGTTTTGCAGACAGAATTCTTCCCCGCAAGATGAAAGACGGCCCCTCACGTGCAGCCAGCTCCCTGCCGGCTTGATTTCAGAACGAGTCTCTCTCTACACTCCCTCCTCCTGCCCCCTCCCTTCTTCTCTATCCTCCTCCCCCTCCTCCTCCTTTTCTCCCTCCCTCCCTGCTTTGGCCCTGCAGACCCATCTATCCGCCAGCCACCTGACCAGGAGCTCACATGGACTCTTGACACAGTTCCCGCCTGGCTCACAAGGCTCTTTGCGCAGTCCCGTGTAGACAACAGCAGCAGCAGCAGCCCCACAACAAGCGCTAGGGCAGATCACGTTTGGGAAAGAGAAGGATGTAATGCTGTGACTACAGGCAGGGAGAGGAAAGCAAGCAGGGCACAGCAGCCATAAGTTGATGCATTCCTGTGAGTCACGAGATGCAGCGCAGAGGGTAGCAGTCACGTTGATGCCTTGACACAATGAAATAACGAACGCTGCGCATGTTTTGTGCACTCGGATGTGTCACTATGGAAAGAGGGCAAATTGCCAAAACAAGTCTAGCTCTTTTTCAGGATGACATATTTTCTAAAAATTAGTCGCACAAGGAATTGATGACACAGAAACTTCTAGTAAAGCAGACCATCTGTAATTTGATCCGTTCGCGCCTACTCTATCGGTTGCATCGCGTGTCAGATATCTGATTGCGTTACCGGCCAACTGTAATATTTTCCACGTGTGTACCTACATTCTTCTATAAGGTCTTTCAGGTGAAGCACGTCACTTTGCAAGCTATGAGACAGGTTTGAAACATGATGATCGAGATGTGCACAGTTCTGCTCAACAGGTTCCTGCGCTCAACGTTAAAACGTGGCTCGTTTGATCGGTTTTATCTGAAGTAGAAACAACACCCTTGCTTGTACATAGTTTCGAATCCTCTCAAGGACCCTGACTCATACGAGGAACGATTCTCTTGGCAGTTTTGCTTTCTCTCCTTGAGGAAACACGTGCTGCATCTCTGTTTAGTTTTAAGTGCCTCCTTAACTCCGCTGCTCACACGTGTCAACGCTGTCTGTAATGTAGGTACTTAAGGCCCGACGCCTTGTGTGTGTGTGGCGGCAGCTCTGGTATCAGACAGGTTACAACTTCAGTGTACACACAGATGTTACCTGTGCCCCGCCCCCGTCTGCTGCGTGAGCGATAAGGCTATGGACATGTGTATCACCTGCAGATCACCAGGGGGTCACACCCTGCTGGCACACGAGTCCAATGCCTACTTTATGCTTTACATATCTCCTCCCATCTGCAGACAATGCTCCATACACGGACCACCTGCAGTCAGACTTGCTTGACTGGGTGACAGAATGAGCCCTGGGAATATCATCTTTGCTGTGCTGGAGCACAGGTAAGAGCACGTGACCTGCGGTTACTCACAGGGCCATAAGAAGTACAGTATAAACAGTCTGTTCGCATGCCCCTCCTCTTTCCAGTCCTGACTTCCCCTCTCATGCGTTCCCACCCCCGGGCACGCATGCACCAAAGCCCGACAGTATAAACATCGTTCTCATGTCATGTCAGGGGAGGGAGACGCCCCCCTCTCAACTTGAGTTAGCCTGCCCTCGTTCATGTGAACATTTACTACTGTGCATGGGCGGTAAGCCTCGCTCCACGTGCAACAGCTGGCCCCATGTCATGTGTCTACTTATGAGCGTTATCGAGGAGTTTGTGGGCAACATTGAGCAAAGGTTTTTTATTTATTTATCTATGTTGTAGGGAAGTAAAAAAGAAACACGCTGATCCACTTTGAACTGTACTTTTAAGGAATTTAAAAGTTGGGAGAGTAGACCAGCCCCAATGACCTAGACCACAAGAAGCAGGTTCTGCTTGATCCCTGGCCAGACAGGCTATCTTCCACCTGAAACTAAGTGAGCTTTTAATTTCAGTTAGCTACCTGCGTGATCATCTGTCAGGTCCTGAATTAGGTGACATGCTCCTGCCACAGCAGTGATGCCAGTGACGCATTTGTTGTAAGTTTACACTTCGCCCATCTCTGGGATACACTCTCTAAGTCGTCATTCAGTTTCAGGGCCAAAGCACTTTTTGAGGATGGCATACTGTATCTGTTTTCTCAGTATCTGAGGCAGTATGAGAAAGGCAGTTGTGCTTTAAGGTCACAACGCCACTTCAGGTTGCTTCAGAAAAAGGCATCAATGTACATAGCTGTAGCCATTCTTTCTTTGGATTTCAGTCATTCAGCTACAACCTCACTCTTCATTCGACTTAGTTTAATCTTTAACCAGTTAAGCTGAAAGGAACAACTATGCCTGATTGCTTTGTTTTTCCTAGAATGACCTTTAGTTCATTTGCAGCAGGATTTGCAAATAATTCTGGAATGATGACATCTTAATAACAAATCAATTCCCTGTGGTACAAGCTTTAAGATAAACAGGGTGGAGAGAGGAGGGAGGATATGCTGAGGCTTTCTCTGAATTATATGTTTGACAATCACTCTCTCAGTATACATGATAAAGGCCAATAAAATTACCAATGCATAACCCATTAAAAAGGGGAGAAGAGGGCTGAGAAGTTCATGGAAATAAATTCATTTTCTAAAGGAAAAACTTGGGAAAGAACTTTAACATCTTTGAGCCCTTGTACAATTTATAGATTGTCCTTTTAGACACTTCACTGGGCAGCTCATAAAGGCTACAAACCACCTGGCACTCTGCAAAATGTTCAAAATAATGCTATATTAAGCAACAAAATAACAGCAAGGTTTCATTGAATCCTTTGATGTCTGTACATACTACTTTTAGAACAAAAAACAAACAAGGCAGTGTTTCTGTATTGCCATTGTGTGAGCGTTTCATTCTAGCATTCATTGAGTTTTTATGACACAAAACCACCAAATTAGAAATGGCGGTGTGTCACTGGAGCTGGTTATGCCAGCCCCCCAAAAGGAAAAGAAAACCCAGATTGAATATAGTTAAACGTATGTTACTAAGTATTTCCCCACCCTAACAGTTTATCACTGATAAACATTTAAAAAGTTGCATCCGAACAAAGCAGCAGTCTTTGGAGAGAGAAAAAAGCCTCTAACCCCCTCTGACCCACTGACCAATCTATCAGCGACTGCAGAGGAATCCCTGTGCGGGCTGAGCGCGAGAACAACGTGCGCGACAGTGAGCAGCAGAGCGGAGTCCTTAAAAACATGCGCGGCACGTGGATACTGAGGCTGGATACACGTGCTGCCAGCTCGAGCTAGGCGTGGTAGCTGCGTATTAAAAATCAGGCGCATGATTCGAAACATCACGACTGTTTTGCGATTTTTTTTTTACCCAGGGTGCACCGTGCTGAAAACAGATGAATAGATTTATTTGTGGCATCCGCTGTTCAAGAACTTTGTACTGTCTTCAGTATACTGTGTTGATTTCATTTGATAATGATCGGTGCTGACGTCACTGTGCAGTTTAAACCGTACAGCTGATGACATGCTCAGATATGTGAGAATATCTAAAAAATTTTCAGAAGTCAGCCTTTGTGATAAAATCAGGCCAGTCCGTATTCAATTCGCGTTGTTTGCGTTTATTAGGCTGTGGCAGCTTTACTGTTGATGAATAAACAGCAAGCGGTTCGTCACTGATAGCCTATCAATTCCACGATGAGTAATGTTCATTCATCATCAGCTCTCACAGAATTTAGACTATGATTTGGCCACTGGGAGGGTTGGATGTTTACTCCGCAAACTGCTCTGTAAGTCACGTTTGGATGGAAAATTTGGCACAGGTAATTGTTTGACCCAGTGGCCGCGATCGTCCACACACCAACTTGTCGCGTGTAAGGGAAGGAAAAAAAGAAAACCATTCAACAAAAAAAAAAGAAGTTTGGCTACTGCAACCTAAAATATGGCTTTTAAAAATATTAGATTACAATTATGATGAATTGTCAAAGCCCATAAATGAAGCACGGAGAACGCGCCCTCTCCTTTTAAAAAAGCTTTTCCACTACACCAAACTTCAGAATAGTAAAGTTAATAATTGTCTAATCTGAAGTGAATTAGGATAGTGTGGAGAGGGGACGCACCCGGTTAGAGGGCATTTTGGGTCGTGCTTCACGTGATTTTGTTTACGTGTAGAGAATCGGAAGTCCGCTGCAAAGATTGACGAGAGGACTTCCCTCTATACTCTACTCACTCACTCAAAACCCTCCACTTTCTACCGCCCAGAAGCTCTTGGCAACGCGCCATGTGATGCAAAGCTGAGTTACAGTTGAAAAGAAAGGAAATTGCAATCTATAAACTACTAGCACACTACTGTGTTTGCGCGACACCCAGATCTCTGGCTGGTTTCCTTTTCATGTCAATTCACGTTTCTGAGTTGCGTGATAGTAGTGAGCAAAGCATAGAAGAGTGAAAATAAATGAATAAAATCTTACAGTAAAATATGTCGAAAAGATAAGTGAAAAGGAAAATGTATAGCAAATCCCCAGAAAGACTCAAAGTTTTTTTTTTTTCAAATGCTGTGCTTCAATTATATTAAATTGTCATCACAAAATATCTGTCAACAGCGTTAAAACACTTTTCCCCCACAAAAAAGACATTAGGCTGAGTAGGATATAAAGCTTACTTACCACCAGGACTGTTTTCCATGTTTTCCGGGAAACGTACGTTCTGTTCTTTCTGCTGTAACTGAGGGCGTTTAGTGTCCGGCTGACTGCTGCTGCTTGTTCAGGAGTTTCGTTGACACAGGTGAAAGAGTCATGAACTGCAAAGGCATATATCTATTCCAAAGCTCAGACCAAAGGGAGAGTACCCCGGGCATTGGGGTTCGGGATAACCCGGCAAAAGCAGAAAAAAATGTAAATAAATATATATCTTTTTAAAGGAAATTAGATCTCTTATTGATCCGTGTAATTTCCAGTAGATGCCTCTCCGTCCGTAGCCTTCACCATATGATGCTAGACTGTGGTAAAATGTCACTGTGTAAGTGCTCTCTAGATTACAAAGGTCCCAACGCGTTCAGCTGCTTGCCATGTACAGTCACCATTAAACATCATCAGGGTGGAAGTAGTTTAAACACTCCCCCACTCATCAATAAGCAACACGCGTCCTTTAATAAGCTGCACGTTTTCAGGTGCCTGAGAAATGTGACCAGATTTTTTTTCCTGCTCCTGCTCTGTGTCCCTGCAAATGCTTGTTTGTTGATGTGTATCAGGAATGCTCTCTCTCCTTTTCTGTCACGCTCTCTGAAAACATCCCATCCCTCCTCCCCTCACCTACCCACTCTTTTTACTCTTTCTCACTTTTTCATTGGCCGAGACCCGCGCGTGGAGACAGTGCACTGGGCTCGTTCGACATTGGAATGCTGGTTAAAGCTCCAGCATGTGCGCATGGCATGTGAGCTAGGGCTGCCCTACTGACACACATTTTATGCTAACGAGCTCTCTGGGCTTGGCGATAAGCGGGAGAAAGGCGGAAGAGGCGGTAAGCGGGCGCGAGAGGTATCACTCTTACATCGTTTCACGGCGTGGGTAAAGGAAGTCAAATACACTGACACTATTAAAATGACACCATCCAGGGAGGAGCAAATACATTTCAACAGAAACGAAAGTTATGGACGAAAAACCAGAGAAAATGTTGAAGAACATGTTTTGGCTTTGGACATTCTTTTGAATCTGTGGTTGTTGAACAAGAGGAAAGGCAATAGTTTTTTTTATCTGGGCTGTTGCTGGTGACAGGACTAAAATGGAATCATTGCGACATAACATTTTAAAATGTGTTTTATTTTTGAATCAAGTTTAGGCAATAGTTTAACACAATTTACAGAGTCAAGTAGGGATGCAACAATACCACTTTTCCCCCCAAACCGATATGATACCAATACTTGAATCGAAGTACTTGCCGACACTGAGTACTGATACCAGTACTTCAACCACGCAAAAAATGTAATGAATTGGAAGACAGGTTTTATTTTCTTCACTGCTTTTTAAAACAAATGATGGTGAAATTGATGAAAAAAATAACATAAAATAAAATGACTAAATACTAAAATTTCAAGTGAAAATAAACATTGTGCGTAATAAATTGGGATCGGTTCCTGGTATCAATCAACTTTAACGAGTATGAGTACAAGTACATAAGAGATGTATCGTATCAGTATTGATGCAACCCTAGAGTTAAGGATTGAATTGTTCTGAAAATCTTGCAACACAGAACGTTGCCAGTAACTTTTGAATATGATCTATGGGTACAACAGCAAAATTCATCCAACCAATCGTGGAAAGTTTGCTAAGGCAAAGACCATCAAAGGTACTTATGCTCACTCCAAGAGTTCCCTCACAAACAGCAAACTAAGGGCCTTTTCACATGGAGTACTCGGGTCCGGGCCGGGTCAGAGTCCGATCTTTCCTGAGTTGTGTTCACATGCCAGTGCTTGAACCAGGCTCGGGCACGCTTGGTAATGTCAGCGCC
>JBBDHI010000003.1:23810180-23820181 GCA_037177115.1 Craterocephalus stercusmuscarum
TACTTGCCTAGATTTCTGTTGCGCTGGATAAAATCATTAACGTGAACGCAGCGTGATTGCATCACCAGACTCACAGCCGTGGGAACAGAGGCAACGCAGCCGACAGCAGAGGATTGTCGCTGCTTTTTTTGTCGATGGGAAAGAAGCCAAATGCCGATTGATTGTGGGTTAACTCGGCTTTGAAAAACCTGTGTCGACGCGCTAATTTCAGTGGGAAAGCCGCTTAACTTAGCTGTCTGAAGTTGGTTATGTAGATCTGTGTGTCATCAGCATAGCTATGGTAACATATTTGGTTGTTTTTCATAGTGTGAGTGAATGAGAGCATGTAGATGTAGGACCGCAGGGGCCCCAAGATGGAGTACATACATACATACATACATACATACATACATACAGTATGTTTTTTGGTGGAAAAAGCTGTTTCAGTGTGTTATTCAACGTTTTTGTTTTTTGATAGCACTTTGTTGATGGAAGTGGAACAAACACACATTGATGAGTTGCCAATAACTTTATAAATAGGTAAAATGCTGTTTATAATATCGTGTTATAGTTACATCCCCTTCAGTCAGTAATGACAGTGAAGGCAGAATGAGAAAAACTTGTATCTGAGGCAAAAGGAGCAGGAAATGAGGCAGGGCCGACAATGACTCTTCCCTCAGTGTTTTACTCCTCCTCCAATTACTATTCCTAATTTTTCCCTCATCCAATCATCTAATTTCCGTGGTGCTGCACCCTCCAATTCTCATCTGTCCTGCAGGCAGTAACACTTACACATATCAGCTGTAATTAGACAATCACTTCCACATGTGGATTAAACTTCTGCTAACCACTCAACCCGTACCTCACCCTCCCATCCGCCAACTGTCTCCTTTTTCCTCCCTCTGTTTTTCTTATTTCTCCATCTCACACTCTGCTACCCTCCGTGTGCCCCTTTTTCTCCCCCCCCCCCCTCGCCGTTTTGCCTTTCTTTCTGATTGAATTACCATAAGTGCTGGTCGTGCTCAAAATATGCCAGCTTGTTCTGATTAAAACTGTCCTCGTTATACGAGAGACTTTCCAAATGGCTGTGAGCAGTTTGCGATGTGTGTTTTTGGGGGTTGGGTTCAGGAGAAAGGTGGGTGGGTGGGAGGGTAGGAGTTTGTGTTGAAAAGGAAAATGTAACCAGACAACTTTGTATGGTGAAAGATAAAGAGTGGAAGTCCATGAGCAAGATGGGGATAGAGTGGAAGAAGATGGAGAGGCAGAGCTGCAGAGTGGGAGCAGAGAGGAGATGAGACAGTAATGGTAGTTGACAGAGTTGGGTTCACAACAGGTTCACGGTGACATCATGGTTGAATTTGGGGGAACATTTATATAGGAAAAACTATTTGCTCTTCATTGGATGCACATGTACACCCCCAACCATTTTTTTCCCCCTCATCTGCTCTCTGTCTCAGTTTGGCCACAACCACAAATTGCTGCAAACAACACCAAATATGCAGATTTACTTTGCAGATTTAGAATTGCTTAGAGTTTGCGGCGTCGTGTATTTGCCTTTCTTTGTATACACTTGGGGGTTCGCCTGTGTTTTGGTGTCATAGCACCTTGAATCCTAAAGTTGTTTGTTAAACTCAACAACCCCAAATTACCAACTGCTACCCAGTGTCACTCCTTTCCATTTTTCCTCCCTCCTTTTCTTCCCCCAGCTCTTGTTTTCTCTCCTCGTTCGCTCCCTCTTTTTTCGCCTGCAAGTCTAGCCAACCCTCGCCACTGGTACAGTATGTTCTTTGTGTGTGTAGGCATGTTTAGGAGCTTGAGAGACAGAAAATACATAAAGGAGCCTTGGGACCCGAAATGTGTTTATGGTGTACGTGTGGGTGTGATTATATTTGTGTCAGCTCTTTTTCTAGCGAGGGGAAAATTAATAGCAGGGTGTTGTGGTGTATTAAAGGCTCTTTGTGTGCTGCGCTGGTGTGTTTTCTGTGCGAGCCTCGGTGCCAGAGTTAATTGGTTTGTGGGCTGTACGAGGGTCGCTCCATCTTTGCGTTTGTGTATACATGCTTGTATGTTTGTGTACCCAAAGCAAGCGAGCAAGCTTGTCATGCATGCCTGTAATCCTCTGCATGCTTCTCCCCGCACCAAAGAGCCTCACATGACATCAATCTGAGAGCAGTGGGATAGTGATCTCATTACCAACAGCCTGTTGCTGATTAAAACCTGCCGTCTGCACCCTCCGCCTTACCAGTCGTCCCCCCCCCCCCCCACCACCACCCCCACCTCGCTACTCTCCTCTGCTTCCTTGTCCTTTGCCTTGCCTTCCTCCTGATTCCTCCACCCCTCGACTCCAGAGTCGCACTGCTCTGCGGTTTCTCCACTGCTTGCTGCCAAAAAGGGCCCCATTTCCAGCTCTGCAGAAGGTTATAAACTCCCCTCTTTTTTCCTGCTCAGTTTTCTTCCATTCCCTTTTTCTTTTCTTTACATATGTAGACTCTTTATAAGAGACCATACCCCCAAAAACCCTACATACAGGCCTAATCGGAGCGTTTCCCATGTCCTATTCTCACTCCAACAAGGTTTTTCTCTAACAATTATAAGCAGTAAGCTGTAAAGAAATGTATTTTAGTGTGTTTGAAGACATATGGATGTGCGTACAAGGAAGAGCTCTAATACACTCAGAAGTACACAAATGCGTCTATCCCACTCAGACAGTGTTCTTTTTCTGTCTTTGTGCAAATTTTACCAACACATAATTGCAAGCAGCACTCAGCTTTCACCTTCCTTACCCACACTGTTACTGTGAAGTGTGGCAGTAAAACAGACACTTTAACTGTGAGCCTAATGATTTCAGTGATTTAAAAGAAGTAGTCATCTTTATGTCTCCCAGCCAGAAGTCTTATATATGTGATTCAGACAGCGATGTACATCAGGCTGGGTACACAACAGCTATATTAAAAGACTGAATCACAGCTTAACAGATTTCATTCTGCTTTATATTGTATGTAAAACCCAAGTAAAACAATTAAAGAACATGTTTTCACACAAGACAAGGCAATTCCTTTTTGTTTTGTCAACTTCACTTTATTTGTTAATGTTCAAGTATTATTTCATCTCAGTCCTTCAGCACTAACTCCCAGTTAGTTTGATTAGTTAGTTTGATTAGAATACACTTCTCTAGTGAGTGATGGTCCATCCCAGGGACCTCCAAGCCCACTGAAGTCCACATCACCCCTGGGCAAGGTTAGGCTTCTTTTTTTCACAGTAGATTTTTAAGCATTATTTTTTATATAACTGTATTTTGGTGCTTGACAAAGTTTTCAGACACTAATGGTTGTATTGTTTGTTAATGAATGGCAGCAGGTGATGCAAAAAAAACTGTCCCAAGATTTTCCCCCTTCCGCCTCGCACCAGATTCCTTGAATTGATTAAAAATTATATAATTTCTTATGAAAATAATAATATATAATATCATATTTTAAACCATAATTCTCTTGTCTCAAGAATTTATTTAGAACTAGAAATTCCAATTTGTACACCTCAAAGACTCCTGGATGCAGCTTTTCAACCAAATCGTTGTTACAATCACTTGTTATTATTACCATTATTTAATTACTGGCCTTAAATTAACTCTGTTATATATAAGTCAAATCAAATTGACCAGATAGATGAGTAAGAATAATTGTCTTTAAATAAATTTAAATCATGAATATAGAAGTTAAACTTTTTGGACCTTTTTAAAAGTAACTAACCTTATTTTAGAAATAATTTATTTACAAATTAATACAGCAGACTACTCGATGATAATAAGTAAGTTAGCTGTTTAATTGAACTTTTGTTTTGGTCAAATTTCACTTATATTCACATGGATCATTATAAACCAATCAAACTGGCAGTAAACAAGAAATGTACAGCTAAGTATTCGATATTAATCAGCCCGCGCTGCTACTGTTTGTCGGCGGATGGCTCTTTAGTAGTCTGACTTGCCACCGAGGCCAGTCCGTCAGACAGGAGCAGACAGTTTTATCTCTGACATGAAGAGGCAGTTAGCTCTGCCCCTCAAGGGCTGACTGGCCAGGTTTGATCTCATCACAGATCAAATGAAACTCCATTAAATGTTTCCTTACCAGAAAACCACTGGGTTGATTTGCTTAGGAAAATCCTGTAGGAGGAAAAGAGTCAACTTGAATAGATTTAAAGCTGTGGAAACTGCACGGAGAAAGGCCCTTTGTGCTTCCCAAACTAGGCAGGAAGAAAAACAGGGTATGGTCATTTGCATTTTTAGGATTTAATAACGTCATTCAATATTTATGTGACAGTTTGAAACATTTTGTACACCCCTCTTATTTATAGCATCATTAATGCAATGTACTTTTAAAAAAAAGTAGTTACAACACCCATTACTGAAGAAGCAAGCTAATTTTGTAGACTATGTGGACTGAGTGTGATAGGCCCACTCATAGTTTGCAGCTTCATTTGATCACCGTTTAACATCTTTTATGCAAGTGGTGAATGTGGATCGGAGAATTCCCTTTAGGCATATTTAGTCACAATGAGGTATTTGATTGGCCTGATCCCCAGGTCTCTCACTTTTGTCGGCCACAGTCCCAAAATTAAAGGCGATGCAAACATAGAACGAAAGCCAGGCACTGACATTGATATCCCCAAAGGTGTGTAGCCCCTTGCGCTGGTCTCTTGCATGTCTTAGTGCCGGGCTATCCTTAGACGATTAGCAAAGGAGAAATAAATTCAAAGACACAAAGAAAATAGATGCACATTTTAAATCCAACTTAACAGCGTTGACTGACAGTCTGCTGTAGATAGAGAGAAGGTAAAGAGTGAGACAAAGAAGAGAGAGGATGGTGGGAGGGTGTGTGTGTGTGTGGGGGGGGGGGGGGTTTGCAAGTTGAAACCTAAGCTCTCTGAACCCTGTTTTCCCTGCCTTGGGGCATTCTGTGGCTGGTAAAAATATGTGCTGTATATTTGAAGTGTTAGATCACGTGACAAAGGCAGGGTTTGTGAATCAAAGTACACAATGATTTCAAGAGGAGCGACAGAAAGAGAGAAAGAGAAAGAGGGTGTATTTTAGTGAGAGGGAGAGACGGGAAAAGGAGAGGGAGGCGGAATGCAACAGGCTAAGCTCTGTCGTCGCTCCGGGACAGACTTCTGACTGACAAACACAACTACTGCACTCCTTCTCCACTCACTTCTCCTCCAACTTCTCCCGACTCACCAGCGATCTCTGTGCGTTCGGTAAGTTTGCTTTTCAGTCCGGTTTTCCGCAGAAGTTCAGTCTGTTGGCGGTTTGTGAGGCAAGGGGACGGAGAGAGGACATGTCAGAGCATGAGTGAGATGTGTTGCTCTTGTCCCTCTCCCTTTCTTTATGAGTGTGTGCGCGCTTGTGGGACAGCATGAGCGGGGAGATTGAGTTTCCTGAGGACAGCTTTAATTGAGAACAGAGATTTTTGAGAGAAGCCGAAAGAACAACAGAAACAACTAAAGGAAGAGAATGAAAGCTGATCAGCGCTCGCATGTGCTCTCAAGCTGCTGGGAGTGAGAGGATGAATACTTGAGATGTGAGTGAGTCCTCATTTGTTTGCTCCGCTGATGAGAGCACATCTCTGTGTTTATTCCCGACTTTACAAACTCTGATTCATGGTTGTTGAAAGAGCTCGATCTTGTAAAGAAGAAAGGGAAATCGGTTAAAATGGATGTTGAAATTCCACACATTTTTCAGGAAAGACGCAGATATTAAAAGAATCCCGTAAACAACACACGGCATGCCATTTTCCACAGATGCAAACATCAGTTCTGGTCAGCTTTGAAATCATTTTTAAGCCATTTTCCGGCAGCAGACGGGGTGGCTGCTGCAGCCTGCGGGCTCTCAGCCAACAGACAGACTGTCAAAGTTGATGGATCACTCCATCAACATCACAAATGGCTGAGTAAGTCTAGTCTACCTGAGTGTGTACACAATCGGCCACTCTTCCCCCCTGAAGGTTAAATAAACTGGTTCCCATCCACACAATTACATAAACTGGATGAAAACACTGAAATAGACCGTTGGATATCACAAGGCAATCGGCTGTGTCTGATCACTGCTCCTGCTTTGCATTATGTGTGTATGTGTGTGCGTGTGAGGCATAATGTGTGTGAGTAAACCCGGTGACCTCCTCACATTGAAACATAAGCGCTTTTTATACCAGGCTGAATCATTTCAGATAGCATCCTTTGTGCGACATGTGCTATATAAACACAAATGTGCTGCTTGATTAATGATTGTGATTAAGATGGTACTTGTATGCCAAGTGCTTCCTCTCAGCTGATCTGAGCTCTCTGCCTCCGTCAACTAACACTACACTGACGAGTGCTCACACCATGCCAACTCTGTGCTATGTAGGCCTCGCTACGAGCTATTGTCGCAAACTCTCGACAAATCTATTCCAGATTAATTTTCCTTAATGTCTGGAGGAATGCTCATCAGCATGTCCGAAAGAACCGTGGAGTCAACAAGAAGAGTGTAAACAACGGGGTGCAAACAGGGTATTGTATATGAGACTTTCTAAATGTTACTTCCCCTCTCGGCTCTGACATGCCTTTCATCGCTTGGTCATTTTCTCCGTTAGTGGATGCCCAAAGAGAGCAGACCCAGCGTTTCAAATCTAACATCCAATGTGCATCTGTTGTTGGTTAAGTCTTAATTTTTTCCCTTTCGCTTTTATCACGGAGAGAATAAACTACAGGAAAAGTCTGCGTGTGCTTGCATGGCCGTGTGTTAGGGTGTGTTGGGTATAACTTTAACTGCGCTGCATTCTCATCTTTGTTCTCTTTAGTTTTGAAGAATGACAGCCCCTCAGGCTGAGAAGGATGTCTGGCTCTTCTCTTTCTTTTCGCTTTTCTGTCTCTCCCTCTGTCTCACTGACTTCTTTCTCTTTTATTTCTTCACTATCAGGAGAAAAAAAAGGAGAATTCTCCATCCTCTTTGCTGGTGCCTGTCAGCTGAGTTTAATTTTGTATGGGTTTGTTCTCTTGGTTGCTACATATAAATGGAGACTTAGAGCTTCCAAGACAAAGACCCGACCATTTGCAACTTGTTTTTGAGAACAGAGGACACAAATGTTTTCTTGTTCTGTAGAATTACATATTGTCCACAGAGCTATTTAAAGGGATTTGGTTAGAGCTGTGCACTGGTTGCGGTTCAGTTTGACGTTTCCAAATGACTTTATAGATCGGAAAGTCGGTTGTGACATTTATTGTTGTTTTCCATGCTTTTTTTCCCCTTTTTGATTTAAGGCTCAGTGCAGCTCAATGTGTCTCAGTGAGCCTTAGAGCGACTCAGTGTTATTTATCATGGGCTGAGGGCCGACCCCCGTAAAGCTCAAGTGTTTTAAACACACTTCTAATCCACCGTGTGGAAGAACATCAAGAAATCAATTGAGCTTGTGTGCGAATGTCACTTTTGACTTTAATGCTCACTGAAAAGCTGCCTGCCTAATGCCTAAATAATGCCTGACCCGTGGCTGAGCTGCTGAGCCTGGAGCAACGGGGGCTGACCCCAGAGCCGACCTGAAGACCCTTATCAACCCACATGGTATCATCCATATAATGGCAACATTGTGTGCTGTATGAAACATTGCAATCACCAACATCATCCCCATTAACACTGCTAACTCAGAAGCTGCTCATTGTTGTTGCATGTGTGTCACACAGCTTAAATTAGTGCAGTTTAAGTGACACTTTATGGAAAAGAGTCATAAATTATGCCCAAGTCCATTTTCTTCCTCTTTTGCGGTCTTGTGGAGAGGATAGGTGCTACTTTTTTTAAAATTAAAAAGTTATTTCCCAGTCCAGCAATCGCCCAGCTGAAGGGCAAAGTGACCACTGCTCCTTGAGTTCTGAAAGGTAGAGGAAGACACCAGCTTTGCAAAAATGGAGAACTTTCAATGTATGAAAGATTAATTGAGTCATGAAAGACCAGATAATGTCTCTTTTTTTCTTTAAAAATTGAAAGTTGTTCCTATTTTTTTTCTCTAAGTCTATTTCAGACTTGGCAGGTATGCTGTTGTTTAATTCAATTTTTATATTTTGAGGATCAACACAGTCTTATGCCAGAATTTATAATTGCAACACGGGTCCACTCTGTATGATGTGGCAGTTTAAAATAAAGACTCAGAATTGGTAATATAATTACACTCAGTCATTATATGGCTACAACATCCTTGATTTTTTTTCACTTTATGAAGGTGTCATGGATACGCAATAGTTTGTAAAATTACATACAGTTTTTAAAGGCTTCTGTGTTTCTCTTTTCAGATCATGAAAAACCTCAATCAGCCAAAACTAGCTCAGATTTGATTCTGCACAAACATTGCATGATCCAAAACACTTACATGTACTGAGGAGTTTGTTTTCTTATGAGACTGGGCTGGTTGGGTTCCCAGTTGAAATACTCAGGTAAAAGGTACTTACTGTGATGCTAACCTGCCAGGAACTCCAAAAACCTGCTACTGAATTATTGCTTTTCTGACTTTTTAGTTTAAGAAAACCCAAGCTGCATTTGAGCTGCTTACTATAACTATATATTTCACTTTCTTTACGTTAAAGTTAGTACTATTTTCTTTAAAAGCAGACTTGATATTTGCTCTGTTGTCCTGAAAGCCCTATGAAACCTCAACAAGCTGAGCAAAGGAGATTACATCCCGTCAGCTGGAAATGATTTAACTTAGATGAATATCTGGCAACCATTCATCAAGACAATGATGCCCAGAATGCATACATGAAAAGGCGGTTTTGGGACTTAATATATACATCTTTGTATACAATCTTGACTAAGCTAACAACATAATTGCGTTCATAAATTGAAAATATGTGTACACCACAGCCAGAAGCATTCTGTGGCTCTATGACGGCTGTCAGATAGTGATGGTTTATGGCTGAACAGTATTTGCGCTTCTCAAAACACATTTTTACATGTCAGTATGACATGAAATATAGTACGGTCATTTGTTGGAAAATCTAATTATGTTGTTTGTGGGTGATGGTGACTGTTTTTTCTTCTTGTAAATGGTGTGCAATTTCTCCTCAGGATGCTTACCAAAAAACTCATCTCCAACTGCATAATACTCAGAATAAGCAAGATTTGTCTGTGGGTTTTGGTTTACAGGTAATTGTTTCTGTTTTTGGGGAATCATTCAGACTCCTCATAACTTCATTTCCAGGGATACGAAGCATCTTTGTTTCGTTTTCCATTATAAAACACATAGCTCCATGCTAATGTTTTAAATGTATAAAAAATAAGCCAAAAGAACATGAGTGCATAAAATACACACGGCTTGCCCTCACAATAGCAAAAGGATTTTAGAAAAGAAAGAAAAAAATATAAGATAAGAAAAAGTTGTGCCCACAAAAAAAAAAAAACACAAGATTATCAAATGAACACGCTCAAAAAGTTAACGCCTGTTGCAGTTTGCCATTAAACACCCGCCTATTTTCCAGCAAACACACATCACCCATGAATAGAAATATGACTCAATAGTTGGGAGGAGAAGGAACTATTTTTTATGTCTATTTACAGGCAGGAGAAAAAGTCCCAAAAAAATTGCAGAGTAAAGAAGCCGACATTTTGATTCATGAGGCTTGTTCTCAGCCCAAAAGATCAAAGTGTGTTTGTCATTCATGTTTGACAGTGGTTAAAACTCTTCACTGTGATTAAAACATTCCACGTAATAAAACAAACAAAAAAAACCAAAACATCATTGAGCAATCATCAAGTTCACAATCATACAACAGAAGAACATCACATCACTGACACGACTCCTTCATGGACAACCATGGGTGGGGGACATAATACATTAACCTTCTAAAACTACTTTCTTTAAATTCTGTCCATCTATATAAAAAATGTTTTCATCCCAAACCTCAAACAATTTAGATAATCTTCCAAACTTTGACATGAAACCCTCGCAGTTAACCCAGTTTTTTTTATTAAAATAAAAAGAAGAATGTGAAGTCCAGCCATGGTTGTCCAT
>JBBDHI010000003.1:23839195-23861459 GCA_037177115.1 Craterocephalus stercusmuscarum
TGAAAAGGAAGGATTTAAAAGCATGATATGCTTCCTTTAATATAGTTTTGTTATGTGAGTTACTGGGTTATGAAGTGCAGACCTCTAATCTTCTTCTCTTAAAGCCTTTCCACTGTCACTTTATTAGTAGTAGTGGGGATAAACTGCGCTCTCAATGTGGAAAGTCAAGTTCAGCATCTGTGTGTGTGTGTATGTTCATTATAAACTTGCCACAGTAAACCAATGTGCCTTTTAGCTGGTATTGAGCAACTTGTTCCATCATTGTCTTTATTATTATGTTTTAATAGGTTGATAATGACTAAAGTGACTTTGTGTTGCATAACAGCTCATATTGTAAACAAGCCAAGATGTATTTTCATGTTTGTTTGAAACTTCACCTGATAGTAAAGAGTCATTCATTATTTATTAACTCTTATTTTTACATTTATTACAAATATTTTTCAACTTCAAGTCTCTGTTTTATTTTCTTTATAAAGTCCTTTTCTTGCAGACCCACTCATACTTCTCACTTGGACCAAATCACTTTACCAGACTGAAGATTTCATGACAGATTAATTGTTACCGTGAATTATGCAGGTAGTACAGTCAAATTAGTTCTCAGTTCAGTTGGCAACTAAACTTGCTGCTATTTCCTCTCACCCTGACACCCACATACTAATCTGTTTACAATGCACACATGGCAAGAAGATTAAGGGCAGCTAAACAGTATATGTGATGTTGCCAAATTTTCAAATCTAAATCTATTTAGTAAAGAAGAGGAAAGCATGTTTTTGCAATTGCATTCCCATGCCGCTGATTAGTGATTGTTCTGGGATGAAACTAGATGAAACCAAAATCTTGTGAGTTTGAACAAGTCGTGTCCCAGCTTGTCTCCTGTTGTGGGGTCTCAGCCTCTGGTCCTGTCTTTACCACATTTCTCCGTTTCGTTCCAGGCTGCATGGTGGTGTGATGTTGAGTCTTCATATTCTCCTTTTGCCTGCGCTCTGCCTTCCTCCCACGCTCCAAAGTCATGCTGTGTAATTCTAAATAGACCATGAGTATGAATACTAGCATGAATACACGTTTGTCTGTGTGTGTGTGTTGGACCTGTGATTGACCGGTGACCCATCCAATGACCCTTTACCCCACGATAAAGCAAGTATATGAATGAATGAATGAATGAATGAAGTTTATCTTACATAAGTCTTACAGTGCCACTGACACGTGTAAAACTACAGGCAAAACTTGAGAAAAGTTTTTAATGTTGAACAGATTACTCAAACATTTGCTCAATATCTGTTTCTGCCAACAAAATCCATTGAATTATTTAAAATCTCACCACACTATTTACCATTAACGGCCATGTTAATAATATAATTCACAAAGAATTGCAGGAGAGAGTGTAAATAAAAAGCTCTTATGAGGTGGTTAAACAGACTGTAACATCAGAAAGAGGGAAAAAATTACATAATGCTGGTTTTATTGGGTGTTTTTCAAAAAGAAAATGGGGGAAGAGAAAAGAAGAAGGGCAAAAGGGACAGAAGGGACAAACCTAAATTTAACAACCTTTCCCATAAAATTCAGCCTCCCCCACATTCTGCAGACAAAGACAAACTCTCCGACCATGACATCAAATTGCATGACCATCATTTTCCAGGTCCTTAAACTTTGTCGTGCAGTATGATCACAGTATCGATCGCAGCTGAGTGAACTGTAAACGATCCTCTTCTGGCTCATATATCTGCTGCACATCTAGACTTGCCTCATCGCTGCTGTGTGAGGGCTTTCTTTTCTAGGCTTTCTGTTTTGATTACGAGCCTTTGCAAATGTGTGTGTGTCTTTGTGCACTGTTGCTTGTGTGTTTTTTGTGTCCCTGTCTCCTTTTTTAAGTGTTTGGTGCTGTCTTTTATGGAGTCATCTCCTGGACAGTAGCCTGGGTTTTTCACAGCCTTTCCTTTAAAAGGCGCTGCCAATGACAGGAAGGACTCCTCCTCCTGCCAGGGCAGGAAGGCAGGAGAGGACAGAGGGGGGAAGAGGGTTATTAGTGAGGGTCGAACTCGGGGGAGGGAAGAAGGGGAAGGGGGTGGCCACTGGTATTGAACTTAGAACAGCTGATGAAAGGGATTGTGTCTCAGATCTGTCCCATCTCCTCCCTGCTGCCGTGGTAATTACTTGCTCAGCATATTTGAGGTTGAAACCCCCTCCCTGCTGATCATCTGCTCGCATGCAGGAAATCTAAGAATGACATCCATTTTTGGATGAATTAGTAGCTCATGTTACAGAATCAGTCTATTTAACCGCATTAGGCTTGCCTTTTGACCTGGATGTAATCGTGTCTCAATGCGACTTTTATTCCAGCGTTTCCTCCTCATATCTTCTCACCGTGTTTGTGAATGTTGTTGCACTCCAGGTCACACGGAAAGCCATCGCACACCATCCAGCTGACCCGTGGACTCATGCAGCGGCCCACACACACACATATTCGCATGTGCACGCACATTCCACAGTATGCTGCTGAACATTTTGCGGGGTGAGAAGTTAGGCGAAAGCTGAACTTGTCAACCAAATTAATCTTTTGGAAGCTGAAGGAGGACAAGATGAGAACCTGAATGCTATTCGGGTTTTCTTAAGAATTGTTTTGATTGGTGTTGCATTGATTCATCATTTTAAGCAGAACAATTTGATAGTATTTCCCAGAATCCTGATCCGACTCAAAAAGAAAATGAAAAAAAAAAAAAAACATTATGATGCAGCCTTAGCGGCATCACCTCCCTCCAATGTGCAGCCAAAGTCTAGTTCAGTTAGATGTGGGTGTGTTGAGCCAGCTGCAGGTCCTGCAGACCACATGGGTTGACCTGTTTTCACCATTCACCATGTTTTGTTATTCTAAGGGGAATAACAAAACACCTCCATGATGAGGGTATCCAAACCCACATGCTCAGTCCGTGTGTGTGTGTGTTGTGTGTGTCTGCGCTGTGTCCAGCAGTTAAATTTAAACTCACAGGCATTAAGTGTCACCCGTGCATTCTCTCTCAAGTACTTGTTAAAACAGAACAGATCATTTCATCATGTCCTACTGGAAGCTCATCTTCAGATGAGCAGCTAACTGTGTATCAGAATACACACTCATCCAAAGCATGTTCGATTTTTACCGGGAAAATGACTCACTCAAATCATCCAAGACGTGCATAAAACAAGTTTATTCAAGTCTAGATTTTACATTCTTATCCAGGAAGTGGTGCATGTTAATGAGTTAATACCAAGTCTGCTTAAAGATTAGCTTATAGTAAATCTGCCGTTGTACTGTATGCACTTTTAAATATGCAACAATCTGCATAATCTTGCTGTATGAAAAAAAATAGCTGAGAGGATATTTAAATGTGCACCTCATAAAAAATAGAAAAATGACCCAGATTTGCAAGTTATCTCTAAATTCATTTGCAAAATATGTGATATTAAAGCTGCAGTGCAAAGACAACCTATGTATATTTTATATATAAAGTATGCAAAAATCCCTCTACACCATTAATATTCATTTACTTATTTTATTAAAGCTGCTTTAAGTGAGAATATTTAATGAAAGACTCCTGGCTAGAAGCACGAATCATATGGAGGTGGTTAAAGTTGCAGTATGTCAGATCTCTTCAATCAGCAAATAGTTTAAACAGTCAAACCGGTAAAAACAAAGTAGGTTCAAATCTGATAGCGGCTTATTTTCATTGTTCAAGTCTGAAAACAGTGTTTAAACCCTTTGGGTTTTGAAAACTCTCCTAAGAAGTTTAATCTTGCTTCAGTTTTACCTCTCGGGCATCAGAGCTGATAAGGAAGGTGTCTGTTTTCCGAGGGGGGGTCCTCTGTTGTCTAAACAGGGATGTGCTGATCCAACAACAAACTGAGGAAACGGGAGAGTAGGGAGAAGCAAGGCACACATGGAAACATGATGGGTGGATCGACACAAGGGAATGATATTGTTTAGTGGCGCCGCAGACAGATGCTTCTATTACAGCGAGGCTCTGAGGAGATGAAGTTTAGCTGTTTTGAGGAGATTATTGGAATGTGAAGTATGTCGCCTGACAGGTTAGATTTATAGCTCTGATTGCATGTGAAGCTCTGCATGGGAGCTGTATCAGACCGGCTGATTGTGCTGATTCAAACGAGTCGTGTTGCCTCTTCTCGTGCTGATTGATGTTGCGACACACTAAAGGGTGAGCGGTAGGGTAAGCAGAGGTATTTTCTTCAGGCCGAGGCTGTGAGGCTGAGCTCAGTTCAGGGTGATGACAGCTGTTGACAGTTCTTGGCTCTTCGCCCTGTTTCTCCACACCAGGTAAAGTCCCTCTCCTCCTCTTCCCCCTCCTCCTCCTCTTCTCTTTTCCTGGCTGCCTTCAGCCGATTGTCTCCCACCCCGGCTCCGTCCGTCGTGCTTCCCTGAGTCACGTCCCTCCTCACCCGCTCTCACCACCCTCAGACAGTGTCAGTCACTACCTCTCTGCTGGCGCCAGATGCAGCTTCTCCTTTTCAATAGGAGCTATTTTTTCACTCGTTCTCTCAGGGCCACTTTTACATTGTCAGTGTTACTATATAAACAGAAAACAGTGATCGTGTTACAGTGCCACTCATTCAGCTCCTCGCCTCTCCTGTCTCAAAACTGAATGCATAATGTGAGGTACTACTCAGCAAACACCTCTTTCTCTGCTCACAATGTTTCGTGTGAAATATGAGTCTCTCTGGGAAGTTTTGTCCCACCAGATGCTAAAGATTAAATGAACGGATGATTGTGGATTTTTTTAAATGAATGCATACCATATCAGCTCTGCTTGTTTATTATATGCTAATCACTTTCTAAATGAATTACAAAGTTTCTCAGTTTGTATAAGGTTGATAATATAAGAAGTGAAAATGACCTGAGACAATCGACTCTCCTGTAACTGCCTGTAAGACCAAATAACACAAACATTTGACGTAGTTTCATGTAAGAAATTTAATTACACCCAAGTGAGAAGCTTGTAGGTTGGTGCATTCTTCGAGTGCAAGTCAGAACACAGTTAAGGCCAAATAAATTCTGTGCTTACTCATTGTGGAAGTAAAAATGCCTTATTTCTATTATTCTTATGGGAATAATGTCTTTGCACTTTCATTTTTACTCTCTTTTCTAAGTAATTTATTATAAAAGGATAAGGACTGGGGGTTGTTTACCTTAACTCAAACGATTTGAATAAAAATAGCTCCAGGTCAAGTAAAATCCTGATTGAAGCTGTACTGATTTCTGACTGTTATAAGAAAACATATAATCCATGTAGGCATTGATCCAGTACTTTATGAGTAACTCTCTGCTTTGCTCTGGCTTTCTGTAATGCAATGCAGACCAAATGAGCGACTTACAAAGAGTGATTTCACATGATGCATCTCAGTGCTCCAGCCAATTGTGCAGATGTGGGAAATAGAATAAATATGTTTGTGTCCTCTCAACGTATCTCTTCTGGTTACAATGCTGGAACATGGCCTGAAAGTCTGTATTTTCTGAGAACAAATTAAAAATGACAGTAATGTTGTTGAAGCTCACTGGGAGACTTAAAACCAACAGAAATTTTTGAATTTATGCACACATGTCATCAAGGCAGCAAATGTTTGGTGATCCCAGTTGTGCTTTTCATTTCCAGTTCAGAAAAAGGCTCAGTCACCCCAGTGACTTACGTACGTGCTCGGTGTTGCTGTGTCAAAACTAGTTGGGGACACTGAAAGCATCTGATGTCATCCATTTGTAAACAACATCTTATGTTACTTTAATAATTTTACCACATATGCTCGTTGTGAAAAGAATTAGTCCTGAAGCCAACATTTGGATTTATTATATGATGAGTTTTGTCCTGTTAGTATCCTAACACCCAAACATGGGGAGTTTGTTTGCATCAGGTTTTAAGGAAACAGCAAATAAGCGTTGTGAATATGCTGAATCCAGTTAGATTAAGATGAATTACACCAAAGTTAGAGCTGACTTCAACAGACCAACAAGCAGCTGTAGTTTTTGCTAAACAGCATCATTTCTGAGTTTCACAGTAGACATCTCATCACTAGGCTTCTTCAGTCAAGGTCAAAGTTAAATAGTCCATATTGTATTTAACCTCTCGGCCACTGCAAAGTTTTTGTCCTCACACTCACCTCCTTCTTTCCCTCTCTTTCTCTTAGACTTCTCCTTCTCTGTTTTTATTAGATTATTCCTTTGTGCCTCTGCCTGCCTGTTTTTGAAACCTTACTACTCTTGTTAATGACAAGCTGTGGGTTCAGGTTGGGGTTGGAGGCCACATTTGGTTCAGTCCTGTGCTGTCCATTGAAGGTGACAGGAGGGGCTGCGACTTTGGGGGTTTTGACCCCCAGATTCTTTATTTTTACAAGGAAGGGATCCAAGGATGGAGCTGTTGATGTGAATAGCTGCCCAAGGTGACTGGATCCCAATAAAGAGGCCGTCACCCTGGCCGGGGGCCTCCTTCCCATCCGAGACACAGCCTTTATAGGGCTGCTTATGGGCCTGGGCAACTATTAAACCCCGTCCAGCCTGCACTGAGGAATTTAGGGCCAGGAAACAAGGGAGTGGGGGTGGGAATGGGCTGAGGGAGGTGAAGCTAGGGTGAGTGAAGGTGAAAGTTGAAAGGCATGTTTGATGGAATCTGCTTGTTCTTTGGTCAATGTTAAATGTGCATCAGGTATGTTACTGTCATTCTCTTTCTTTGCTCCGCATCAAGCCAACGCGGCAAATCTACAGGTTTTAATAGCTGAATTCACTTCACTGCGTCCATTTTACATTCCTTGTTTTGACCATTTTTTCACTGGAAGCCGTTGGACGGCTTTGCCTGAGGCCAGTATACGGCGTTATACAGTGCGCCGTTTTCTTTAGCGAGACAGTGAGAGGCAACAGAGGGAGACAGGCGAGTCTCATAAACATCCCACCTCATGTTTGTTCACATGGGGCTTCAGGGAAATGGGCAGGCCTGGTTGGACAGCCTTTCAAATAAAAATGTAAGCTCATGCATGTTATGTGCACACACACACACACACACATACACACAAATTCAGATGTCAGTCAAAAAGTCAACAGAGGCATCTCACTCCCCCCCTTTCTCCAATAAATGGTGAAGCCAATCAAATCTCAGCTGCCAATCAGCATTTTATCAGCAGGGCCATCTGGCCATCAGCTAATTGTGTCTCTTTTAAGTCTCTGTCAATCAGCAGACCCCCCACCCCCCTCCTTTTTCTCTTAAAAATGTCCGCTTTTGAGCTTGTTGCCTTCTGGCTCCATGGGGTGGCCTGCATGGGGTTGGGGGTTGTTTGTTGACCACTCTCCTAATCAGCTGCTGCATTGGCTTTCATCATAGTTTCAAAGAGTTAATGTAAACAACATGCTCTGATATAATAAGAGACCCCCTCACCTCTCTCTCTTTCTCTCTCTGTTACTTTTTTTTTTTCCTCCTCCTGCAGCGGTGGAGACCCAGAGCACCAGTTCAGAGGAGATGGTGCCCAGCTCTCCCTCCCCTCCTCCTCCTCCCCGGGTCTACAAGCCCTGCTTTGTGTGCCAGGACAAGTCATCTGGTTATCACTATGGAGTGAGCTCCTGTGAAGGCTGCAAGGTAAATGAAGCCAGAGATACATGAAGAGTTTACAGGAAGTGTATGAATTTGAAGAGCTAAGGTCGACTCAAAAGAAATCCAGAGTGAGAACCTCATGAGCCTGACAGATGTGCACAACGTGGATGTGACGGTTGCTGTTGTAGAGCTGCCCCCCAGTGTAGCCTTGGTAGTACTGCACATCTATAATGCAACAAATGGGCACTGTTTCTAAATTAGATCAAGCTGTTGTCACAAGTTAAATGAGCTCACAGAGGGACCAATAAATTATCGTTGGAGGAACAGTTTTACATTTTGAGAATTATGTCTCTATACTCCCGACTGAGGAAACGGCATTACTGTCTTACATTACAGTTTAAAAAACCAGAAAGAAAAATAAGGTTGGACAAACAGGATGCAAATTTTTGCAAAAGTTGAGTCTCATCGTGCAAAAAGACTGCAATGTATCAACTGTTAAACCTCAGTTTGTCAGTTTGATGCAAGCAGCAAGTTTACCCTTGAAATTAAACTCCAGCCCATTTCAGGCCTCCTCTGACATATTTTTTGTTTCATACTGAACCAAATCTTTTAATTAGGTGACAGACCTGAAAAGCAGGTAGGTTGGTTTTGTACCTGGACTCTTCGACAGATAAATACTGCTCCGTGTGCAGAGTTTGGTCTCCCATTGTCTTTTGAAATTAACAAACACTTTTCTGGAACAGACCAAGTCTGGCAGTATGGCTTTTTTTTTTTGTTACTTATATCGTATTTTGTTCAGCATCATTAGTGTCTTCACAGATTTGCAAGTACATATTCTAAATATGTGTTTCTATCATCTAGCGATTCCTCTGGATTCTGAACCTTTTAGTTATTCCGCCCAAATTATTACCCTAATCTATCCAGTTTGTTGTTTGATGTATAATTAGTGTAGTTTTTAAACCATTATACAACTTTTCCAAACTTTCAAGGCTCTTGCCCCAACTTCCTTAAATGTGTTTCTCATTTTTAGGTTATTTTGGGTGAATGGAGGGTTTGTAATTATTTTGAATAGTTTTTTAAATCATCTTTTGGAAGCAGGCTTTTATTTCTCAGTTATATCCAAAGCTTAGCAGAAAGACAGGACTTGAGAAGAAACATCCAGCTGGCTCCGTCTAAATCCATCTAAATCCATCTTCTGGCATCTTTTAAAGTTCCGCAGCTTTCCTCTTTCCAGTCTTTTTGTTAACCCCACAAAATTGGAGATGAAGGAAGCTTTCATTTTAGAAATCACTTCCAAAGAATACTTTCCTTTTCCTGAAGCATTATACAACATATATTCTTTTAAATGTCGCAGGGTTTTTTCCGGCGCAGTATCCAGAAGAACATGGTGTACACCTGCCATCGAGACAAGAACTGTCAGATCAACAAAGTGACCCGTAACCGCTGCCAGTACTGCCGGCTGCAGAAGTGCTTCGAGGTTGGGATGTCCAAAGAAGGTAAGTGGACCAGAAAAACTACTTTACGTGCCTCATTTTTAAATGACTTTATCCTCACAATGAAATAGTAAAAGTGAAACTAATTGTCTCATCCTGGTCGCATGTTTATCTGCAGCAGTGCGTAATGACAGGAATAAGAAGAAGAAGGATGTGAAGGAGGAAGTGGTTTTGCCAGAAAACTACGAGCTTAGTGGGGAACTGGAGGAGCTGGTAAACAAAGTCAGCAAAGCTCACCAAGAGACCTTCCCATCTCTGTGCCAACTAGGAAAATACACAACAGTGAGTCTGTATAATAATGTCCACCTCAGAGGACACACTCTCCACTCAAGCATTAGCTCACCGCTTTGCAGCGTAGACACACAGAATGGACATCTGCACGGCCACAGAGAAAAAAAATCTCCCTGTTTCTCTCTCCCAGAATTCAAGTGCTGACCACAGAGTACAGCTGGACTTGGGCCTGTGGGATAAGTTCAGTGAGCTCTCCACTAAGTGCATTATAAAGATTGTGGAATTTGCCAAGCGGCTACCAGGCTTTACTACGCTCACCATCGCTGACCAGATCACCCTCCTCAAATCTGCATGTCTGGACATCCTGGTACTAGCCCCATGCTTCTACCTCTTTAACCGATTACCCCCTCCACTCCCTAATGCTGCCTCATTTGTCACGCTGCTTTACTTGTTGATATAAGATTTGGATTCTGAGAAGATTTGATGTCAACATTTTACTGATCTTTTTAAGAAACCGCCTCTGCCTTGTCCCCATGCACAGATGCTGAGGATTTGCACCCGCTACACCCCCGAGCAGGACACGATGACATTCTCAGATGGCCTGACACTGAACAGGACCCAGATGCACAATGCTGGCTTTGGCCCCCTCACAGATCTAGTCTTTGCCTTCGCCGGTCAGCTTCTGCCTCTGGAGATGGACGACACAGAGACGGGACTCCTCAGTGCTATATGCCTCATCTGTGGAGGTAAGTTAGGCTCACAAAGGAACCCTGAGAAGGATGTGCTCATAGTTTAGTGTTCAGCCAGGTTCACAAAGCCAGTAAAGGCTTTCATTGTTTTTGCAGTTATCTCTATCTCATCCTGTCAGCTGTGTGTCAGATTGCTAACGTTTCCTCCTTTCGCTGGTACATAATTCTTGAACCCCTTCCAGACCGCATGGATTTGGAAGAGCCAGAGAAGGTAGACAAGCTGCAGGAGCCCCTGCTAGAGGCCCTGAAGATCTACACCAGACGCAGACGCCCCAACAAGCCTCACATGTTTCCCCGCATGCTGATGAAAGTCACAGACCTCCGAGGGATCAGCACCAAAGGTCAGCTTATGGTTTTTTTTCCTTCTGGAGCACATTTCAAAGGAAGCCTCAGCGACCGACTTCCAAACCTCAACACGCATTCACAGAGATTAGATGAGTATTTAAAGGGTTTGCTTTATGCTTTGTGGGTTTTCCCTATATAAAAAGGTTTGTAAGATTGCAAGGCTCAAAGTTTACAGTTAAGGGATTTATTTTCTTATATACTGCCCTCTTTTATTGTACCTTTTTTCTTCCTGAACCTTAGTATCCCTCACACATCCCTTTTTTACCAGTCAGCTGACCAATCACAGGATATAGGGGAGCTGCAAGACATGATATCTAACACTGAATATCTGTATATTTGAACATAAGATATCGAAGCTGGTGTTCTTTCAGGTTATTTTTGTTTCCCTCCGTTAGATCAACTCAGTCTCAACAGTTGAGTTTGGGGACAGATCAGGGTCTGGCATATAAACAGAAGTCATAATGCAAACCTGGGCCTCTGTTGGGCTTTGTATGCCTGGACTGCAACCCAGACAACTCTTCCATGGTGCAAATGTTGGACTGAATCAATCATTCTAAAATTTTTCGACACGTTTTTTTTTTCGTGCCTTTTCACTCATTTTGTGGAAATCTGAAATTTCAATGCTACTGAGCATTGATGTGACAGCACGAAAGATTTTTGCACAAGATCTGACAAAGACAAGAACAATGCAGATTTCTTTAACACCCTATGTTTATGTGGAGCCAGTTATACCTTGTACTTCTTATTTTTAAGCCTTCTTACTACGAAAAATACATATTTATATGACTTATTATGCGGTTACTTGGGCACTGAGAGATACAAATCTTCTTGCATAAGAAGACATGCAACTCCACAAAATCAACAGTGTTAGATTATTTTGATTATAGTAGCACAAATAGGATGTTTCATTAACTCACATGGACATTTATACACATCTTACAGGTGCAGAGAGAGCAATCACATTGAAGATGGAGATCCCAGGACCCATGCCTCCACTGATAAGAGAGATGCTGGAGAACCCAGACGTCTTTGAGGACAGCAGTGACTCCTGCGACAGTGCTGCGGCCGCCCCGCCTGCCATTCAAGCCATCAAACAAGAAGAAAAGCCCACGTACGAGTCGGCCTTTGAGGAGGAAGAGGAGGAGGACGAGGACGACTACTGGGATGAGGAGAGAGAACGGGGGGCGGACAGTGACAGAGAGCCGTGGGGGGAGGCGGCA
Source organism: Craterocephalus stercusmuscarum (assembly GCA_037177115.1). Taxonomy (NCBI): domain Eukaryota; kingdom Metazoa; phylum Chordata; class Actinopteri; order Atheriniformes; family Atherinidae; genus Craterocephalus; species Craterocephalus stercusmuscarum. The sequence continues at coordinate 23,850,787 of JBBDHI010000003.1, forward strand.
GCGACCACGCAAAAGAAAGCAGTGACGGGGAAAGTGTGAGAAGCCAGACCGCCGAGCCTCATCGGGCAGCATCACCTCCGAGAAAAACCTCCCAGACTGCGGCTCCTACACACCTTTAATGATGCTTCTTATAAACTGTACATAATGACTTTGAGGAAAATGTGTTCAAGCCAGAATAGGAAATAAGGAACTGAAGAAGTAAAAAGCACTACATTTCAGTGGATTCATGAGGGCACCATTAAAAGTCACTGTGCCTGTGACTGTGCAGAATATATTCACAAGTGTTTTGTCCACGCAAAGAGAGGAGAAAAAATATTTGGGCAGAAACAAATGCACTCCTCCGCTTTCTTTTAAGGGCTATGCTTTGTATAAAATTGATGTTAAAAGAACATTGCAACAACTGAATTGTACGTGGTGTCCACAAGTATCCTATCAGGCTTTCTTTTATTACTTTCCAGAGATATGCAACCTATTTTTTCATTGGATGTTTTTTCTAGGCATGTACACGCCTCTTTCTTAATGCCAGTCTGAGGGACTTTGTGCTTTTGTATATTTTTCATCAAACCTTCCTCACCTTTGACTGGACATTTGCTAATTTTTTTACTTTAACCTCATGTATTTCTGTTTTATTGGAAAACAAGTGGAAAGCAATGGCAGGAAAAGGCAGGGAGTCATGAGTAGGACTCAAACTCGCAGCGTGGAAATCCCATGACGTGTGAGTTTCTGTTACATGAGACGGTCTGATGGCTTCAGCCTGATCTGACAGAATAAGAGGAGGAGATTTTTAGCTGGTATTGTAACTCCGGTGCCAAATTTATTTAAAAAAATCTACAAACAAACAACAAAAAAAAAGCTAAAATAAAACAGCAACATATCTCTACCTCTCATCCACATTTCCCAAAATACTTTTGAGTCTGCAGGGTGGATTTATTGGCTCGCCTGTCTGCACGGCATCTTCTGCCAATGTAAACGCCCCCTCATCAGAACTTCCTCTTACAACAGAGTAGGGGTGATTAGCAAGCAAATGCTACATGCATATCATAATATACCTGATAAAGATATCCAAATAATCTAACCTTTCGAAGCAGTTTACTTTGCAAAAATCTCAGGTGTGTGTTTGTGCGCATGAATGTGAATAGTGCTTATTAAGAACTCCAATCAGCAGCATTCATACAAACAACTTTTCTTAAAAAGATGAATAACAAACATGGTACCAGAGCCTTTGTTCGACATTGTAACGTATTTATAGAACCATGAATGACAGCTTATGACAAGGTTAATGAACATGCCTCGCACTCATCTTTAATCATCTCTAAAACTTAATCCTTTCTGAATGTTGTTATTAGTTGTCATGTGGGATGCTAGGCATAAACAAATGTGTCAATAAGTCTCATAAATTTGTTTTAATGTCATGTGGATGCGCATAAAACACGTTATACACACTGTAAAAAGTGTTGCTAAGGAAGACATTCCCCACCAAAAGGCTAGTCTACATATATCCATAATGAACTTCACATCTGTGAAGTTGCAGCTCTCCATCACTACCAACAAGAAAAAACAGATGCTTTGCTTTGTATGACGTTGTGTGCTGAAGAGCAGGATGGTAGTTTCCAATTATGTCTGCTTATGTGTGCTGTTTAAAAAAAAAACACGGATTTTGTTCAATAAATGTTAGCTCTTTTTTCTTCATCACTTTCATGGAGAAATTAAAAAATATGAGAGGGAATGAGCTTGAAAACGAAGCATGGATTAAGTAAAATCCGGTCATCGATGGTCATGACTGTAACGCTGCCAAGCTGACAGTTTTATAAGAATCATCTCATTAAAAAGTCAGAGAAGTCTTTTAGATCAGAGTTAAAGCCATATAGGAAACAGGCAACGTGGAAGCTATGATAACTTTTTTGAGTCCATCAATTTGTGATTATTTTTCTAGTAAAAGATGAAATCATAATCCTTTCTTTCCTTTGTCATACATATTATATTTTATTTCAATACTGTCAGCCAATTTTAAATTGGTTGTTACATATCTGAAGAAGCTTCTTCATGATATAAAGATATGTTTTAATTAACTGCTTTTTCTTTTATCTATTTCTTGAACCTATTTTTTCACCTGGTGCAATAAATAAGCCATGGAAGCGATCACCAAGGCCTCAACTCTACATTTGTTTTTATCATATATATGTCATTTTTAAAAAAAAGACCAAAGACAAACATAACATTGAGGCTCCTCTATCAGGGCTCTTGGTGTGATGTACATTCACTTTGTAATAAGTAATAACGGGAGACTTTGACATAATGAAGCTGGGGACAGCTTTTCTGTTACATTTGACTGTTTTTGTTTTTTTTAGAGCAAACTTCATGTTCAGGGATTTAGACTCCTCGCGTGTTCTCTTGGTTCACTTTGACTTGTACCACAACAGCTCAGATGGCTCCGACATGCAAAACTACACGCTAAAATACAAAAACTGGTTTGACATTTTCCTGTTTTTACATTTTTATGACAAGCTAATACTCTGTTTGCTTTTGTGTTGTTGATGTGTACCATTTGCTTATATGTTATGTGTTGTTTCTTGTTTTTTTGATAAAGGCGCTTTTTGTTCTCAGACTTTTCGGTGTCCAGTTGTCATCTTCTTTCCCATCCCCTCACACTATTCAAAAGTGACAGGAATGTTTCTTTACCATGATATCCATGGCAGTAAACATTCTTTCACAGCAGAGGCACCTCACATATATTAATGAAAACACAGACAGCCATTATTTCATCTTTAGATTCATATTTAATTGACGAGGCATACCTTCCCAGGAGAGGCTCCCATCAGGAAAAAAACAGTATCACAAACAAACTGTAATGTTCCTCCAACTTTACACAGTGCTGAAAGAGCTGAAACAGGCCGTTTCACACTTGACCGTGACGCACACCCACACATTTGACACGGTCTCTGGAGTCACGCTCTCATGCAAAGCTCAGGAGCTTAAATGGCACCAGAACAACACAAAGCACATTTCTCACAACTGTTGCAACATATCCCACATTACAGTCAGCTTACAGGCTTGAAATCACGGCATTTCAAGTGCTAGAACAAAATCAAGATGTCCTGAGACAGACGAAGACACATCTAAGGATTTAAATGTACAAAAAAAGAAAAGAAATTAAACTATTAGCCAAACTAGTAAAACTCTGGATACTTAAGACAAACCCTCGAAAGAGTTCAACAGAATGCTTACTAGATGAGTTTGGTTTTCTCATAACCTGCTTGAATGAGCATTTCAGTGGATCACAAATGGCCTCCCATCTGTCAGTTCGTCCTTGTGTTACCACATGGGGGAGTCAGCCAGTTCACTGCAGAGGGAGAGAGACGAGAGTTTCACAAAAAGAGGACGGCAGAATAAAACAAACCGAACACATTTTCAACCTTTTCTGATCTACCGTTGCTTATCATGAAGGTGGTTTGTTACTGCTAGTAGTCAAGACAAGAGGAAGGGCCCACTAAGAAAATAACTCTTGAAGAAAACCAATAGGCGTGAAGATTGTGGCTGCATTTGATAAAAGTGGTGAATCCTGTTCTGGAGGAGGTAACAGGGTTCGTGTGGTGAAATACCAGAGTCGTCACCTCAGGATAGGGTTGACAAGTTCTGGTATGATCAGTTGCTCCTCTGCCCCGGCTCGGGTTTCACAGCGATGCTTCCTGTCGTCCTGATTCAACACACATAAGAAACATAAGTGTCATATTCAGTCTGTGTAAGGTTTTATTACATTTACTGTACATCATCGAATCTTAGATATGTTGCTGATCAGAAGGTGAAATGAGAATTATTTTAAAAGGATGGAAACAATAACTTTTGTTCAATACTTATTTTCACACGTTTCAGAAACATGAAACTTTTCCTTGCCGAACGGCACTCGCTCTCCTCAGCCCACTTGAGCAGTTTTCAAGACGTTTGGCCAGAATGTTGTTCCGTGCGTCTTGGAAAACTTGCTGCAGTGTTTCTGCCTTCATGTGATTTCAGACTGAATCAATCATGTTGAGATCAGCGGGGTCAGACCATCTGCTGCAGGACTCAGGCTGGATGTTTGGGATTGTTGTCATGATGTGTGTGAAGACTGAGAATCTGACGTAAATAAAATGAACTGAAATAATTTGAACTGTATTTCAGATTGAAGTCTTACTACTTTTATACGTCTCAGTGCTGCAGATTAAACACGCGGCTGCTCATACTTTCATCGGAGCTTTCCCAGATTGTAACTTTTGCTCATCAGTATTTTAATAAAAATGATGGGGGATTTGCTGAATATGAGCGGTGTGTTTTTGTCTAATGCTATCACTTCCCTTTTTGAAAATATGAAGACCTAAACCAAGGTGTTCATCCACACAGCTGGGAGTTGAGTCCAGGTGGTGGCTTGGTTCCTGTATGAATGCGGTGGCTTACCTGTGTATCAAAGCCTGTCTCGTCATCCCGACTCTGGATGTGAGTGTCTGGCTGCTCCAGGTGATCAGACAGGAAAAGAGGCGAGGAAAGGGATCTCGGGGAAACCGATGGAGCATCCTCATCTTCCTCAGACCAAGAGCCAGGGGCTGTTGAAGTCAGTTTTCTTAGAGTAAGTTTAAATAACACAGTGGCGTAACAGAAGGCATCTTTTACTTACAGATGCATGGTGGTTTGGTTTGCGGGACCATCCCCTGCCTCTGCTCCAGCTGTCGAACGTAGATCACCAGGTCCTACCAGTTCAGGTAAAAGCCACCGATTGAAGAGAAAAGAGAAAAGAGAGAGAAGGTTTATAAAGTGGTGCCTTATGTGGAAAATTTCCATTTGCAAAAGATGACAGTAAACCATTTCCTCGGGTCAACCTGCAACATAACCACGTAAAATTATTCTGACATTCGTTTCTCACTGCTGAGTGAAAGTTAGGATGTTTGCATCAAAATCAACTTGGAGGATAAATCCATCATTTTTATCCATTAATTTATTTCATCTTTCATTTGCATTGCGTCTGTAATCAGTAACAAAACTTGAAGGTAAAGTTCTAAAATATAATGAAAAATAATTTCCATTTGAATCACGACTGAGTAGAAGGACCAGCACTGAATGTCAAAGTGTATTTAATATTAAACTCTAAGAGTAAAGTTTGTATTTTTATGTCAGACAGAATTATTGTACGTTATGAATAAATATGAGGCAGTCTGCTTCTGCGGTGTGAAACACCTGCCTGTTTCTCAAGTATTTCCTCCTCTCTTTCCTTCTGGACTTTCCTCAGACTGGCCCTCAGCTCCTGCAGCTCCTGCCTGGCGTCGCTCAGCAGCACCTAGAGGAGTCAGCGGCATTGCATTCAAAACATCCTGACCTGTGATGCGGCTCGCCCCCTTTCCCTGCTGCTGGTCACATGACGGTGCGAGGAAATGTTTACTCACTGTTCATGGAAGCTTTTCTATTTGTGCCAGCATGTGAGTAATAAAAGAGCTGTGCTGAACGTTGGCATGCTTCTCTGGTTTCCAAAACATGTCCTGAGCAACAGATGATGCAGGGCGGCAGCCCCTGAGCCATATTTAGAGCTGACGCTGCTGACGTGGATATTAATAAACAGTTAAAGTGCTGCATTTTAATTTGCTTACTTTCTCTCTGCCGAGCTCTGCTTCCAGGTTGTCCCGTTCCATCCTCTCCTCCTGCAGCCATCCTTCTTTCTTCTGCAGCTCACAGGCCAGATCTTGGAGCTTCTTTTTATCAATCTGCAGAACACCCGGCAGGTTAGAGGTGAACACGGTTAACATTCAGATGGAGGCCATGCTGGATCCTCACTTCGCCTGCATGTTTGTAAGCCTCCCTCTCCAGGGCTGAGTTGGCCCTCTCCTCCCGGAGGACCAGGTCCTCCTCGGACAGCTGCAGGGTGAGTTGGGCCACTTGCAGTCTGGCTTGGTGCAGCTCGGCATGGGTGTTGCTCTGCCGGGTGCTCAGCTCTCTCAGCTCTCGCCGCAGGCACTCGGCGGCGTGGTCACCGGCTTCCAGGCGCTCCTGCAGCACTCGTACCTCAGCCGCAGAGGCGTCCGCCTCCATCTGTTCAGTGACGTGCAGGAGTTACAGAAACAGCTGAGTTAGGGGATTTTTTTGGCTACTCAGAGTTGCCTTCCCTCACGACCGTCAGCATCCATTATTTACCTGCAGAGACTTTCTCTTTTCCTCGTCGTGCTTCATTTGACTAGACATTTTCTTCACTCTGTCTTTTAGCCTTCAAAGACAAAATAGTAATAATAATTTTGTTTTAGGCCAAAAAGTTCAAATATAACCCAACAAAGGTTCTGATTAAAGTAGGTCTCAAACTCTTGCCTCTCAAGCTCATTGTTTGCTTCTTTTTCTCTGTCAGTCAGAACCTTGTTGTCATCCTCTAAACCTTTGATTTGCTCCTGATTCTCCATCTTTTCAGCCATGAGTTTACTCAGTTCAGAGGTCAGACTTTCCTCACTGTATTTCACATCCTGTCAAATTCAAAGAAAGAAGAAATATATCCATAGAAAAGAATTCATGGTGTCATTTTTCTGTGACGCGGCGCGTTCATACCTTGTGCTTTTCCTCCAGTCTCCTCAGCATCTTGCTGTCGTGTCTCAGGTTGTCTCTGAGTTCGGTGATCTCCTCCTTCATCGCATCTCTTTGGTTCTCCCATTCGATCCTTTCTCTGTGGCCCAGTTCTTTCTCCTCCTCTATCTTCTTTCTAGCAGCATCTAAAGCTTGCTGCAGCTCTGCTTGCTTCCTCATGCACTCCACCAGCTGAGTCTGGTAGCAGCACACAACAAGATGCCAGAGCTCTAATCCCCAGTGAGAGATGCCGTCATGCTTCCACTCATTTCTTATTGTTTCAGCAGAGGTCAAAATATTTATCTGCAGAACGTGTGTGTGTGAGTGTGTGTTTTGTTCGTCCACCTGCAGCAGCTGCGCCCTGGGGATGACCAGCAGCAGCTCCTCTTCTCCATCCTCCTCATCTTGTTCCTCTCTCAGGGTCTCCAGCTCCTCCAGCGGCTTGGGAGCGCAGAAATGAAAGGGACGGCTACGGGCACACACCTTTCCCATCTTATCCACATAAACAAACTGGTACTCCGCAGCACTGGGGCGGGGCAGGTAGCACGCTGGATTGAGTACAGTATAAAAGTGTGTGAATGCTCTGGAATTGTTCCATGTAACTATGAATTGAATATCAGCTTTGGCTGAACATTGGGTGGAGAATCTCATGCTGGCTCTGATGTTTTCATCCAACAACAGCCCTTTGCTTTAAGCATCTTGTGAATAAAGAGAGCCACATCAGATGGAAGAAAGCTTCTCACGTTTATGAGTTCAGCAAATTAACTCGCAGAAATCTGAGCTTGTTCCCTTTCACAAAAGATCTTTTAACGTTCCTAAAATATTTGACTCAGATAAAGTTCAAACTTTGACCGGGCCAATGCGAAACATCGACTTTACTCTTCTTTGATCTGGTAGAACAACTTGTGCATTTTAGGTCATTGTGGCGCACCATGACCCACGTTCTGTTCGATTTAAGTTCATGCCAGATGTTGTGATGTTTGGCTTTCCAATTTTTCTCTGGTACCATTCAGAGTTCATTACTCGCTGATGATAAGCCTTTCTGGTTCAGATTAAACAAAATATGTGCAAACCATGATACTACCACCACCATGTGTTATAGATGGAATCAGGTCCAGCCTCACTGTGAACTTTTTCCTGCCTGATAAGCACCAACAACTCATTTCTCTGATGCCCTCTGAAATCTTCTTCATTTCATAGCATGACACTTCCATACACATGCTAGGAAGTTAGAGTTTGATGTCAGTTTAAGTCTTACCATGGAAATGTGCACAGTAGTTGACACTGGTGTTCTCTGTGTAGCCTTCAGGGACAAGAGCCCATGTGTAAGTGTAATACTGTTTAACTGAAGACCAACCCATCTGTCAAAAGACATCAGATACATAATCCATCACCTCCACTTCCCCACAATGCAATCTTTAATGCAGTATGCTAATGTGGGTGGAGGAGAATCTACCTTAAATATCCCGATCCAGTCAAAGTTGCTCCACCGATGCTCTGGAGTCAGACTGTAGTGGCACTCCACTCTGGTTTGGGGGAAGTAAAGCTGTCCCACATTTCGAAATACCACTGTGGGCTGTTTATCCATGGTAATAGGAGGATTTGCTGTTGAAGAAGAAAACACGTATGGATCTGGTTTGATGTGCTCTGGTTTCAGTCTGGAAGAGAACAGCTGATGAAAGGTGATCGCAGAGTCAGTTCAAGAATCCAGCAGCACGGTCATAACACCGGACGCCTGCGGCTCTGCAGTGTGTTTATAAACAAGAAGCTCATATGCCTGCTGGATACCAAAGTACTAGTGGAAAATAAAGATTTTATCACAGTGGCTTTGATTAAATTAACAAAAGAGCAGGAATGAATCCATTGTGAAAGTTGTTCTAATGAATCATAGCATACATGTTGTTCATCATTAAAAATCCCTAGACAACGCAACAAAAACTAAAAGTATTTTAAACAGAGATCTGCCTTTGAGTTTTATAAACCCTTTCATCTAAAACCAACAAACCTGCCATTATAACGCTTTCAATAAATATACTTTACACAGGTGTAAAAAGCCATCTTTAGGCTCCACATTGCAATTAAGTCCCCATTTTGCTAACATATTTGCTAACATATCAAACTTTGTGGAGGAAATCTCACCTTAATCTGCTGAGAAACGGATCTTTTGGGCTTCCTCGTGAAGCATCGAGCTTCACCAGCCTGGAGAAAGTGATGAGCAATCCTGTCAGGTGCGAGAGTTTCACAACATCTCTTTAACCATGTGGACTTCACAAGTGGCACCGCGTGCCTTCTGGGAGATGCTGTTCATGACTATGCAGCTTGTCAGATGGCAAAGCAGTCCTGCAGACTCCAACTCCCAAAACAGGAAACCCTAACTGGACATGGGATCTGCTGCTGAGAGATTCTGCATGTCGCAATTCTCAGCAACGGTGATGCAGGTTGGTGGGTGGGGATCAGGATGGGGGGACCTGTTGTCAGGGGATAATGTTTAAAAAAACAAGATTTCTTATAAAGTCTTATTTATATCAATCTAGAATGTAGGAAACCAGCCATCAAGTATTTCCAAAATATCATTATTTAGGGTAAAAAGTAGAAACCCCGGCACGTAAACTTTATTCTGATTGTGCAAGAAACATGTTCCCACTGTGAACAGAGGATGGCAGTGCAGCATTAATATGCAACGATAGGTCTTTTTTTTTTGTTTGAGTCTATCCAAAATTACGCTGAGTCAAAGACGACACTAGAATTTTAATATAACTATCATCTGGGCTTGTATTGCACAATATAAATTAGATTTTTTTTGTGGAAGTTCTTTTTGTGTGATAAGGAAATAACAGTGAAACGTTTTAATACAAACGTTAATAAATTCTCAAAAAGTTTCTGAGATCCATGAGAGTAAATTAGCCTGTGAGGATGTTGATGGCATGACTCAAGCCTGAGCTGCAGATTTATCCTCACAACCTTTGTGGTGTTTTTGAAAGTGTAGAAGGGATGGAAAAGCCATTAAACCCCACCAGGTTCAGGTTGGCATGTAATCGCTTAAATTTAGACCACATTGTCTGAGCTCCCAATTTCCAAAGATCAGTATCAGAACTGATAAGAGTGTGTAGTTATGTAATATTTTACCAGTTATTGCAGCTGACGCTCCCAGTAAAACCAGTTTTAAGAAAAATTTTAATATCAATTGATGACTATTGAGGAGTTATGGTAATCGGGTATCACTGATGTGTTTTATTCATGTGCATGTGTGTTATAGATTTATTTCTGGTTTGTAGTTAATTTCTTGGTTTGTATTGTGTTCGGTGTTTGTTAAATGTAGACCTCATGAAGAGTAGCAGCTGCATTAACTCCATTTAATGTAAATCCACATGAAAGAATAAAGAATCTGAAAACTCCAGGGGCTAAAAAGAAAGCAGAAAGAAGAAAAAACAAAAAACGTAATCATTGTTTTTAGAAAAAACAAACACTGAATGTTTCTTAGATGAAAGTCTGTATATGTTTAAAGCTAATCCAGCCCAGATAGATGCCTTCAACCCACAAACATCCTAACTGGTTTGTATCAGGAAAGTCCCAGACGTTAGAATTTCCACTGATCATTTCTCTTCAGCTTTAGACCGTATCACTTATTATGTTAACTCTGGACATCTCAAATCAGTCAGCCTCGAGATTTAAGCATCAGAAGAGAAAAACATTCAAGTTTTATGTAATCAATCATTTATTTGAATTTGGTTTTCATTTAAAGAGCATTAACCATTTATATATTTAGGTAAACATAAAATACATTCTCAAAATCACTGAAAATGCACAGATATTCAAAGGGAGTATAAAATGACACAGTACAGCTACTTTTATTTACAAAATGCTTTTAAGCCCTGATTTATTTCTGAATCTGATAATGTAACAAGCCAAAAAGCTGCAGAATGTTTTTGTTGGGTATGGATTCATGCAACAATATGCAAGAGTTGGATTGGTAAATGTTTCACTTTCTCAGAGTAAAACACCGTTTAACATGGTTTACAGCAAAAGCATGACTCGTTTTAACCCTTGTATGCTCCCTTGACATTTTTGTCCACTTACAAAAATTCAATGCTCCCTCAAAGACAATCAAC
>JBBDHI010000003.1:23874668-23886943 GCA_037177115.1 Craterocephalus stercusmuscarum
AACGCTCAAAATAGCGACCCGACCCGTACCGACCCGTACCGACCCGTACCGACCCGCTCAGTGGAAACGGGGCTTTAATCAACTATCAATGAGCTAGATGTGTTGCAGCAGGAAACATCTAAAGCCTGCAGGGAGGAGGCCCAAGAGGTCAGCAGTTGATGGTCTCTGTTCTTTACCACTGACTTTGTTTCAACGGTGCCTCAAGAATGTAAATGATCCCCAAAACTATATTTATCTTTAATCATAAGTTATGAAGATGTAACAAACTATAGTACGCTTTTCCATGCACTTAAAAAGATTACAACAATCAAATTATATTTTTGTTCTTAAAGGAGAAGTTTGGTATTTTTCATCCTGGAACTATTTTGTAGCATGAAATACAATCATTTACTCACCCAGACAGTTGTGGTGCAACTTGAACTCCTTCGGAGGATATATAGATCCACTCACGATCAGCATATATCCATATAATGGGAGCATTCAGGGCAAGTGCCAGTCAGCCTCTAAATATGGCATTATCTGATACAAAACTCCTTCATTTTACCAATATGTTGTTGGGAAATGCTAGTCTGACCCCTCCCTGACCTGGAAGCAGCTTGTACTTCCTTTGTTATTGTCATTCTGGGGTTCTTTCAAGCCTGCCACAGCGATGACAACAACCATGCGCCATGGCAAAAGGGAGAATTCACTCTGGACTGTAGGTCGGTCCGCTATTTTCTATTTTTACAATTTGGAAAAACACCAACACGGACCATGTTGCTGTTATCTTAACAAGTAGCCAACCGTCCTACAGTAAAATGAAGGGAGTTTTGTGGCAGATAATGCCTTATTTAGAAGCCGACTGGCACTTGCCCTTAACACTCCCACTATATGGATATATGCCAATTGCGAGTGGATCTACATATCTTCTGAAGGAGTTCAGTCTAAACCAAAACTGTCTGGGTGAGTTAATGATCGTATTTCATGCTACAAAATAGGTCCAGGTTAAAAAATACCAAACTTCTCCTTTAACAAAAAAGATTTGGCATAAAATTCAGTTTCTTGGCTAACTATATTTTCCCAAACAGCACATGAAGCTATTCTTGTTGCAAACCATAGACTGTAGATATTCCCTACATGGTCGTCAAGTCATTTCATAAACAAAGTATGGAATATTATTACACATATGGAAATTGCAGATGCTACAAGGCACATTAGCAACTGTCAACACAGTGGCAAAAAGCGATACAAACTCGAGTTTGAAGCAGCCATGTGAACATTAATGTGCAGCGCATGCGTGACCAAAGCCAGGGAGCGAAAGTAATAGGTTAAAAAACATTAGAACATACCTGTATGAGTAAGACTGTGTCTCTCCAGCTGGTAACGTTGAATAAACCTCATGTCACACATGGTACAAGCATATGGCTTCACCCCTAAACACAACATTACATTGTTAAGACACATTTAACGCTGTGCATTAGTTCATAAACATTATAGCAAAAAAATAAAAACCGAATCCAATTTGCAATATTATTTCTAATGGCATGCATTAATTATAATTATGTTAGAGACATTACACTAAAATAATCTTATAAAATACAGACTTCCAGAAATAAGGTGCATTATCAATCAAGACAAGTTCATCTTGGTCCAGTGTCTTTAGGCCTACAAACAAAAACTTGCTCCATATGTACCAGACAGAAAAAGATTTACTTTTCTGAAAAAATATTGCTTTTATCAAACTGACATGGTAGACTGGGGATGCCTGCATTCAAAGTGCTTTTTAGTGTAATGCTCCTTTCGTTGAAAAATCTGCACAGTAGTCAACAATATACATGCAAAAGTACGATTACAGTGTTAATAAAACTCAATGTAACTGACAGAGTCACTTTTTCAGTGGACAGTTTTCCAACAAAGCCTAAGAATTTAGGTAGTGGAAATGAATTTGTCAATAATGGGATCATTGCAGAATTGTAAGCAGAGGGGGCTAATGAAGTAAAAACAAAAAAAAACATGTTTAAATGAATTATGGAAAAGGTTGCATAGTGATAAGGGAACAATTAATTCAAGCATACCAGTATGTGTGAGGCTGTGTCTTGCCAAATGGTAACGCTGGAAGAACCTCATGTCACACATGGAGCAAGCGTATGGCTTCACCCCTAAATGTATACAGTATCAAAATTTAGGGGAGGACAAAAATAAATATAAAAAAAAAAGTTATGAGTGCGTTTACAAAATAAGTATTTTTCTACACACGCTAGTTACTATTTTGTCATCAAAGTCTCTAACTTTACAGCCAGTTATTTTCTGTACACAGAAAATATCACATTTAACCTAAATGCAGATAGAACACACAAGATAAACACCTCAACTAACAAGAAAAAAAGTTTTTACAATCAATACAAATTGGGTGGTGAAAATTACAAAATTTAAAGCTTTATGTGTATTCTCACAGCCAGTGATGAGGCATTCAAACTAGGGCAGGAATTTACAATCCTACCACTTTCATGTTAGAGGGATAGGTAAAACTTATACCCGTATGGGTGAGAGTGTGTCTTGCCAGGTGGTATCTCTGGAAAAATCTCATGTCACACATGGAGCAAGCATATGGCTTCACCCCTGCACACACAGAGCAAAGTATTTTGTAAAAACAACACAATGAACTCAACACGACTCACTCATTGATATTTGGTATCCAGACATGCCCCAAAAAAGGCATCATCATTGTACAAACACATTCATCTCTTTATGAGCTCGCTATAACTTTTCAGTGGTTGAAAGGCCTTCGGATACCTCTCAGGGATAATTCAGGCACACTAGCAAAGGATTAACAAACAGATGTAGCTGTCTAAAATAGTGCCTTTGAATAATAAGGCAAAACAGCGGTACTCCTTACAGACCTCCACAGTTTAGACAGCTTTTAGAAAGACTGCTTTAAGTATTTAATACTACAAACAAGAGAGTAGCAGACTTAAAATTTGGGTATTTGGGCACTCATGAAGCAAAGCAGGGTGAACCCATACCCGTGTGAGTGAGGCTGTGTCTTGCCAAGTGGTAGCGTTGGAAAAATCTCATATCACACATGGAGCAAGCGTATGGCTTCACCCCTACACACATAGAAGTATGTAAATATCAGCTAGAAACAAATGAAAATGAGTTTAAAAACATTAACATCAACCCTTCCCTTGGAGGAGCTCTTCTTTTGGTTCTATAGATGACACCACCAGCATTTATTTTACGTGGCTTTGGGTTTTTTTTGTCGAAATTAAGTTTTTTCAGTCTGGCCAATTAATAATGTGGCGGAATAAAAGTGAAAAATTGAACAGAAAAAAAGCAGAGCAGTCAGCAGGGGAAAAGCTGAAGTTATTCACACACACACATGCCCTAATATGTATGTATGTATGTGTACTCCATGTATGTATGCATTCACATAAAAACTAAAACTTATCTTTTTTTGTCCACTGTCCTAAAACATGTCTGAATACATCATGTATGGGCATTTCTGAATCAGTTCTACCATTTCTACTTGTTTTAGTCACCCTCAAACTGTTGCTTTAACATAGACAAGCTCTTTTGAAATAACTAATAAACTTGGGTAAGCAGACGCATACCAGTATGAGTAAGACTGTGTCTTGCCAGATGGTAACGTTGGAAGAACCTCATATCACACATGGAACAAGCGTACGGCTTCACCCCTACATACACAAATTATTACATATTAGCCATGATGAGTCTTCTTTACCTGGTAGGCAACTAGCATTAGGTGATCTTTGGAAGAATAGTGATTTGTTTCAGTTTTAGTTCATAAAATTGTAAGCTATATTTTGGAGCACGTCATATTAAAATGAACTGGAGTATCAAAACGGAGGCAGCACCAGAATTTAAGCCAAGAGCCTCAGTAGCTATATAACATACCAAAGTGAAGTTCTGCTTCAGTTTTTATAAGCATCAACTCTAATCATGGCCGTAAGTGTGCAAGACAAAAACATATACAAGCAGCTGTCATGAAAGCCCTCATTGAAAAGGCCATGAGTTATGGTTTCAAAATGTAAGCTGCAACCATTTGTCTGCATGTACATCAAAAAGGACTATTACCATGATATACTGTGGCCTTAGAAAATCAGCCAACTTACAAATGATCTGTACATTATTTTCATACGGGTAAAAGTTAAGTCCAAGTATACTGAAAATTGATCATTTACATGAAGAAATACACAGCACAAGACTGCTCAAACTGGTCAGTGGTGAAGTACAACCAGATGTAAGAATCAACTTATGCTGGGGGAAAAAAAAATTCTACAACAAAGCAACCACAACAGCTGATAAGTGTTCATACATTTTCTACCCTGCTAACTAAGCAACCCGTTTCACATCAGATTAACAGAAACTTTTCCTGCGGCTGTTCAGAGGTGTTCCAGGCCTCAAGCTTTCTTCAAATGATAATATTCTGATATCAGTAGTTTGACAAAAATTGGGTACGGTAAAAGGACGCATACCCGTATGAGTGAGTCTGTGTCTCTCCAGGTGGTAACGCTGGAAAAACCTCATGTCACACATGGTACAAGCGTACGGCTTCACCCCTACACACACAGAGCATAAAATGATTAGCTATTCAGTCTTTTCAATGAGGGATAACGGGGAAAATAAATAAAAACAAAAAGTTTAAAAAGTGGAAAACGGAAAGAACAGATGCAGTGTTGCCAAAAACAACATGTGCTTAAAAAAACTAATGAGATACTGGAAGAAATTATAAACATACATACATATAAGCAATGTCTGGGTGGATTAGATCATTACTTCAATCTTTTATATATTTTCTCTTTGTCTGAATACTGAGGGAGCAGCCACTGACTTGACACAATTAAGGTGAAAGTTGACTTACCCACAGTGCATTATTTCTTTAACAATGACAAAACAAAAACACTGTTATAGCTTATAATGCAAATATTGAAAGTATACGACCCCCCAATTACATCCTCATTGTATCACATTATAAATAAAACTAATATAGTCCTTTGATGTCCATGCAGATATTTCCACAAAACATCGAATGACTGCACACAAAAACATAAATAAAAAGCCAGGTTTTTAAGGCCGGTGCTTAAAAAAAAAAAAAAAGTCAAAACATATGCACTAGGGTCCAAAAGTTTGAGCCTGTTTTAAAGTCCACTATCAAAAAGTCTTCTTTATAGAGACGTTTGTTGTGACCACCAAGCAATCTCAATTATATGGATTAGTCATTTGAAAATGACTTCCTCATAGACAAATCTTTATTTTTTTTAATATCTAAAAATGATCCATCTTAAATAACAATCACAAGGAATAATTCAAAAAACCTTTAATTAATATAATCAACTCTGTAATATAAAAGCTGGAAGACGACAGTTTAAAATGCTCCACAAATATCTTTAAAGAAGGTAAAATTCAAAAGCTCCCAGAATACACGTCTGTCACTGACTTCTACCAAAACTACATTCCAGATAGCTTCTTGCAGGGAAAAAAAACAACACTCTAATCACAAATCACATTTTAGAAAGAAGATCCTCCTGAGCTACAACATAAGCAAGTATGTGATGAACTAACGGAGTGGTCAGAAGTGACAGTTGTACTTATGACAGCAACAAGATGCGATGCATTTCCCTAAAGTACACTTCAAAGTGCTGAACTGTACCTGGTATCTACAGAAATGATCTGTAAGTCAGCAGAATACGCAGGATTATCATCCCCTGGTTACACTGCAACACTTAGACCATAGAACAGTAAAGTTTGATTGCGTTCTGGCCTCTTGTTTACATGGTTAAATGGTGAATAAAAACACAAAGATTTCACAATGGCATCCAGAGTGAAACTTTCTTAAGGAGCATAACGAGTCCTTCTAGTGTAAACTAGAAAGTTTTGGCAACCATGACTTCTTCCAAGTCATCTCGCAGTTGCATACAACAATGGCAAAATTCTGTATTGTTTGTGCTGCAGCATCTTTATAGAATTAATTTGGTCTGTTGAAGTAAAGCGAAGCCAGTTTCTTGTGAAGCATTTATGCCATCAGCAAAGTTGCAGAGGTGACATGCACCAGTTTCGAGCAACACTTCTGCTGTTGTGTTGTGCGTTTCGGTTGTACGAGGATGCTGTGCACACCTGGGTTTGTCACTGCAAAGTTTCACTGACGACTAGAGGACCGGCATGCGCACTACATAATATCTGGTCATATTTGGATTTTTTCCTGCTCAGAAATAGTTTTTATTCTGTGGTTGTGTAAATGCATTTTCAAATATGCAAAGGAAATAGTTTTGCGTTTTATGTGGACCGCTGTAATGTAAACAGGGCCTTGTGTTCTGATGCTCTGCTAAGTAACCACAGCACATGGAAACTAGAGCAGATACTGCCACAAGATCAAATAGAGTTTACACATACAATTTAATAAAGAAACTTGTTTCACTAAGTACATTTGCATAACATTAGAAAATAATAGAACTGTGTTGGTTTGACTAAAACTGGGCTTTGGAATATAAACCTTAGTACAACCAAAAACATACTCAAACTTCATAAAAGTCAGATTAAAACAATCTTACTCTGCCTTATGGTTGAAAACCTGTATGGATACATTCAATTTGGCTCAAACAGGATGTGATGTTAAACAAATACTCAACAATTCCTGTGTGGTGCTTTGCACAAAAGTAAAGGAAACAGCTAGTGCACAGAAAAGCATTGCGGTCAACAGTAGAGAAAAGCCATCTCATTTAATCATAATAAATAAAAACATTTTTTAAGGGAATACAAGTGTTCAACAGAATAAGCTAAATGTAAAGATATGTTAAATGACTAACTTGTTGCTCAGCCTGATACTCCATTAATAAAAACTTAGCTTTTGCCATTTGTTTTGACCTGTGACAAAAGAAAAGGCCAAGCCAACAAGGAGAAATGGGGAATATTGTCACCTGTCGTAGTAGTCAAGCCAAGTTCTAACTGTTCAACTTACTACAGAAAAAACAGGAATCGTCCAATATTTATTCAATATTAAGTTGAAACAGACTCACGAGTATCAATGTCCATACAAGAAAGATATTTTCTACACAGTCTGATGAAAATAAAGTTTGTAAAGTCTCTCAGTAGTTTTCACCTGAAAAAGCACCAGAACAGAGCTTCACTATCAAAAATGAGATAATAATCTACACATATAAAATAAAAAATAAATAAATAAATAAAAAATAAAAAACAAGAGTTTTTAATAGTGGACTCTGGACTACTGGACCACACTGGCTTCACTAAATTTATCCTGATATTGGGGACAAATGTTTATGTGTATGACTGTGTATGATATTTTGGGATGAACATATTCAGAGGTTGGCTTTGTTGGAAATTACTGTCCACAGACAAAATGAATCCTCAGCATCTGTCCCATTATTCATGTGACAGACCACATGCGTAGTCAGATTTATGTAATATGGGTACGGTTAAAAGACGCATACCCGTGTGAATGAGGCTGTGTCTCTCCAGGTGGTAACGCTGAATAAACCTCATGTCACATACGGCACAAGCATACGGCTTCTCCCCTAAACCGAAGAGCACCAGTTTTAGTTAAAGTCCCCACAGATACCATTTAGCTGTGAGGCAAAAGCTATTACCAAACAAGGTTTTAAGCAGGCCATTGCAAACCCTTAAAACTGCTGCATACTCCTAGATTCAGTCCAACTCAAGCGTTCAAGGCCTCTTTCAATAATTCACTCATTTATTCAGGCAATCAAAACTGTTGTGGATTAACTTAACTGTTCTGAGCACGAACCATACCTGTATGAATGAGGATGTGTCTCTTCAGGTGGTATCCACTCCTAAAAGCGCCGTAACAGTGATCACAAATAAAATTTTTCTGCACTTTGGATGACGGACCATTCTCGTCGCCACCTGCGCCCTATGGAGCACACGGGAAAGACATAAAGGTTTTACAATCTGTACAAAACAATATGCTTAAATATGGCTTTTTAGCAGAGAGTCTGGCTGTTGGTGAAACATGCCCCTCCTACAAACAACCAGATCTTGACAAATAATTAAATCCAAGTTTGGTTTTTCTAAAAGTTCAATTGTGTTTCGTTTTTTCAAGCAAAGCATCAAAGTTCACTCTAACATGTAATTTACATTCATAATGAGAAATACCCCACAGTCCCTCCCAATGGCCTAATGCCCTCGTGTTACTGCTCCCCCTGTTATGCACACAACTGTGGTTATTGTGCGCAGCTTCACTCTGCTCCCCTCCCCCCTTCCTCTCCAGAGAACCTCCACCCCCTCCACATCTTCCCGGTGCTCCTCCCCCCACCCCCACACAAACAGAATGTGCACCCATGAAAGCTCCAAGCCAGCCACACTTCAATAAAGTTAAACGCTTTAAGAGGAAATATATAGACAGAAAAAACTACAAGCACATATAAGTAATAACATAAATTGAAAAAAAAGAACAGAAGAGACCATTCCCTATTTAGCAATAGCTACTGACCTTCCCTCCCCTTCCTTCTTGTTCTCTCACTTTACAGGGCGTTACTGATTTCCTGTTCTTTTTTTTCTGCTGCATGTCCTCATTGGCTCTCATGTCTTTCTCGTCCAGCAAGCGAGGAGCTTGGAATTCACCTTCCTTCCGGATGAGCTAAAAAGTAGAGGAGAGTCGATTATTTCCTATTTTCATAATGGCTACCATAAACATCACGGACTGATCATGATCAAGATGAAGAGATAAACAATAGCAATTCTTATAGGAGCTGTCACCACTAATTGAGGCCAAAAAGGGAATTTGTACAATTTGGCTTTTTAAAAACAATTTAAATAATTTCTAATTGGAGATGATGCCTTCAGCTGTGTAATTATGACATTGTTTTGTCCAAGTGAAATAATACCAAATTTAAAAGAAATATGTGGTTTACACAATGATAAGCACTATAGGTTAAAATACCCCACAAAGAAAATTAAATATTCACAATTAGAAATGGCCAAATAGTAAATATGTAGAGATATTTTTCAATCCTTAAAAGCATGTTGAATAAACAGATACTCGGCTAATAAGTCAATGCTCTACTAAAATACAAGGGGATTGCTTTAAAGTATGATAAATCATCACAGTTCCAATCACAAAGAGCTCCCTCGCAATGACAGCTTCAATTTGGTGAAAGCTAAGGGTTTACACCCTTCACACTATTAAAAGACACAACATGTAAAAGCCCCATTTCCACTCCACATTTCCCATGTGGGTCCTAACCAGGGGAGGACAGCTCATTCCAGATGGGAGGATCATGTGGCTCTGGGGAGCACGGTCAGGTCCTTCTCTCTGAGGTGGTCCATGGCCAAGTGGAGCCATCATTTTTTTGGGCGGGGCAGCCATTGAACTGGCCTGCATCAGGGCCATACTGGACAGGACAGCTTCGCAGCCAAGCAGCCCCGCCTGCAAAGAAAAAGAAGAAAAGAACAACACTTCACAAACATTATCAAACATACTTAAACTGCAATTTAAAATGATCTACATCTAAGACAATATAGCCAGTGGCGTGGCATTTGCCAAGGTAGACATCAACGACAACATCCTGAGTGACACAAGACTGCTAGTAAAGTTATTTCTAACCACTTTGGTGTTATCAAAACAAACCCATTTCATATGGTCGCGGACTGAGCTGCTGGGCAGATGTGACATTGCTGTGGTATATGTGAGCGCAGGGACAGGGGTGGGGACAAGGTCATCCAGAGATCCGTCAGTCAGGATGGTCGGGCTGGTGGGAAGCCACACCCACCTCACTCATCTAGCATTAAAACTGAGGAAGAGGAGGATGTGGATGAAACAGACAAACATTACATTAAAACAGCTTCATTTGCTGGTTTTATGGTAACATACTCCAAAACTATATAACACATAAATACCGCATGTGAATCAATAACTCTATTAATTAGTTGGAAAATATTTTTTTCTTTTAAGTTGTTTTACTGAGGTCAATCCTAAATTAATTCTGCTATATTTCTATAATGTTGAGGGAAATTTTAAGCTATAATCTTAAGCAAATGAATGACTTAAAAAAAATTTGAACATTACAAAATAGTGATTAGCTAAATATCAAATTTATTTCCAATGGAAAGATTGTAATCATTGGTATTCACTTCAGTTTGCAGAACAAAAATGGGTCACTAGTAACTTACAAGATAATGAAAACACTGATAAGATTAAAACTGTTTTTTTTTCATGACATAAGGGAAAGACATTTGAAGCATGTTAACAGAAGAGGGGACTGCACAAATATTTAGTTACAAGAAAGAATGTCTACAGCAGCACAGAAAGACGAATGACAATGATTCATTTATGGGAGCGAGTATGAACAATGACAAGTGGCATTTTCACAAGCATCTTAAATTTTGAGCTCATTTTAAAACGGCACAAATATTGAAAACATTTTCAGTATCAACTGTTGTCACAAGAGACGTTACTGGAAAAGAAAAGTTCAGTGTTTTTGTCTCATCTGTCATTTTTTTAAATAACGTGATTGTGAAGATGCAGAAAAATAAATAATCCAAGTAGTTAGATATCTTTTTGGTAGAGCTGTCAACAGCTAAAATATGTGAAATGTAGTTCTGACTACTCTCTCACTTTTTTCTTCTTTATTGAAAGTACAAAATGTTAGATATTTAAAAATCTAATTCTCTGAGAAAAATGCCCAAATCAAAATAAATAAATAAATAAATAAATACAACATAATAGCATTACTTACTATAGTTGGGCAACCTGATAAAGAACTAGAGTACCATAAAATAGAAATACCTCAGAGCATGCATTTGAGAATACTTTACCACGTTACAGTGAAGCATGAGAAGGTTTCTATTAACACTTATACTATGATATAGTTGCATCAAGACGATTGGTTTGCATTTTGCCGTGAACCTTTAGTGAATTTTTTTTAGCAGAACATCTTTGGGTTACAAATAAATGTTCATAAGTCGAACAATATTTGAACTTATATGTAGGACTTGTTTGCCATCGTAATATTGTATCCAGAAGAAGCACATATGCATTATTACACTAAAGCTTTTTTCGCTGATCGACTAAAATGAGTTAACGTTAAGAAAACAGATAGCTAGCGGACTGCTAAAACGGCTAATGCTAACCAAATGAGTTGATGAATAAGTCGCGTCCTCGTACTCCTTTTTTTAAATGTTAAATGGAAACAGAAAGTATATGCAAAGACTCTACTATAATATTGAGTTTGAGTAAACACAAATTTCCAGTACGAGGTAAAGTGGCCTTCGTTGCGCCAACCAACCTAACGTTAGTTTTGCTGATGTTGAGCAAGCTGGCTAACATCAGCTAGCCAGCAGCTAGCTGCTCGCTGGCGCCCTCGCCCACAACAATATTAAAACCAATAATTGAACAAATTTTAAGCCCACCTGGTTATCGATTCGATACATTTGCTTATACAGAATAAATACACCACAAACTGGACCGCCTCATGTTTTCTTAGAAAGATTACGAAAAGACACACGCTCAACTGGTTCCAGACGAGACTGGACGATAAAGACATTCGTGATGGCCGTCGCTGCGAGTGTCTTCCCCCTCCCAATCATTAAGCTAACATTTGTTAGCAATCTAGCACTAGCTTATACTGACGCTGTAACAATGTGTCTACCCCTTTGCTGTCGCCTACGAGCCTACATTTTCCTAAAGGAAAAACGCAGACCACTACTTGCACGTTGGGAGAGGGAAAACGCATTTCCAAAAATAATAAAACACATTTTCCTACCTTTTGGCCTCACTTGGCGACGTTTTCAGCACCGTCTAGTTTACAAACACAGGAAACGCCACAGGATGTAACCCACTCCCCCACACATCAGCAGCAAAGCCTCCCCAGGCGAAGAGAAAGGGCTCATCTTCTTCTTCCAGCTCCAGAGAGCGTTGATTAAACTGAAACAACTGACAGAATTGTTAGTCCATTTTCATTCTTGATGTGGAGATTTGACGCCTATTAACGTTAAGTGGGTATATTGTTGAGATGTTTATGGCCTCTCTCAGTTTGCTGCAGACTCTGACCACGACCGAAGAGGGGCAGATGGAGAAAAAAAGGGAGTGTGCGCTTAAAATGACAGAAAACAAGGACGTGTATGTAGATCGATGACCACTGGGGGGGTTGTACTGGTTTTAGTTCACTGACCCCGTGATCTGCTTGTCCAAAGTACATGTCGGAGCTGAAACCGTTATCGTGAGCTTTATATGATTGCCATTATTAAAATGAAAATGATATAATCAGTGTACGACAATTCCATCATTTCAAACCTGTTTTTTT
>JBBDHI010000003.1:23889229-23905616 GCA_037177115.1 Craterocephalus stercusmuscarum
ACACACACACACACACACACACACACACACACACACACACACACACACACACACACACACACACACACACACATGTACCAGGTAAGGGTAATGCTATTTCTTGGGTCATTGGTGCATAAAGATCACATGACCTGGCTACAGGACACCTTTGCGCTCACTCCGCCTACGTATAGTCCGCACCGGGAGGTGACGCAGCGGCAGCAGCAAGTGTCAGGTGTCCCGCAGGTTTCACGAAAGAAGCGACTCAGCGGAAGTTCCCACAGGTAGGACAAAAACTCGAAGATAGGCTATAGAGAATGAAATAATTTTTCTACTTAACTTCAAAACTTATGTTTTGAAACTCGAAGCGCGTGTTTTATTGATTAGATTTAACTGAATACGTTTTTTGATAAACGCACGTGCGCAGGCTGCGTTCTGTTCCAGAGAACCCACCGTTTTCCAGGTAATGGGTGTCCGGTCTGCCCAGTTCGCCGCTGCCGGCCACAGTCACAAATATATTTGCTGCCGATTTGTTAAACATCTGTACAAATATAGCTGTGTTCTGAAATGTAAAGGATATCAATTTATGGCTTAGTTTGCCGTGTTTTGTTTTTTGTCCGAGTCAGATCATAAACGACCATTTTCCAAGCGCCCACTGATACACCTGTAATTAAGTTCTTCAGAAGGCATGTTGGCTTCTGAGCTGGCTGGCAGTCTTTAAATAATGTTTCTCTATTGCATACCTCAGTACTGACTCCTCCGCTCAGATAAAGTTCCCTTGAACAGCTGATATCCCTCTTTAGAATTTGAAGGGGAAATTCAACTTTTGCCAAATATGTTCCTAGTAACGCTGATTCCTCTTTCCCCCTATGACTCACACTCTGTCAAAGTGTGTTGATAATTAACATGGTAAAGTTTGGGGGACTAAATGTTTTACATACTGTAAGCACTGCAGGTATCTAAATTATGGCATTAAGATCATCCAATTATAAAGGTTTATAGAGTTTTTTTGATGGCCTGAAATAATGCCTCTTCCAGTGTAGGTGTGATTCCCAACTGAAACTGTGCCATCACTATAGTGTCTTTGTTTAAATCTGTAACCTATGATACTGCTGATTCAGTCAGTTCTCTTGTTGTGTTTGCACTCAGAGAAGTAATGGCGAGAATTGTGAGACTGAAATCCAAGACTCCTTCGTGAAATCCAGAGTCAGTTGACTGGTTGTCATAATCACCAAAATTCACTTGAACAATGATAGTAGTTTCTACGACATGCTATACTGTGGAAACAGTTGTATTAACTTCAATTTTAGGTTCCCAAACAAAGTTATGCAGGGTTATTTTAGTACCATAAGTTCTTAAAAACAGTTTTTCCATACCTAAAAAGCATCCCGTAACCCCACCCAGTGCTTTTCCGACTATCTATTAATGTGCAAATAACAGCTGATCTTTTTTTGTGTGTCCTGGTCTGTAGCAAGAAGGACAGGTTGGATTCTCAAGCCTTGTTTTGCATTTTTTAGCAAGCCTTTGTGTTGTACTTGTTTTCGTCTGCTTTCTTTAGCCGCGTAAAACATTTAAATGTATGAAGAAAACTCTAAACCTGGCCAACCTGTGTAACCTAGGAGGACATTTGACTTTTATCCAGGGTGTGTCCCTTTGTTTGCATGTAAAAATGAGTTTTAGTGTTGACACACACTAAATAGCCCTACAGTTTATAAACATGAAAAACACAAAATAAAGGAATACAACTGTCAACTTACTGCTAAGTGGTTAAATAAAAAAAACTGTTTGTCAGGCCTAAAATCTTGTAGCAGAAAAAAATGTCCTTGAGGAATTTCAGTGAACCAGCCTAGTAGGAATGGATTGTCTCTCACAACAGTGTTTTGTATTTTTCTACAATTTTGTTAATATTTATATCCACTAAACAAATCCCAATACTATCCTAAAAGCAAATTAAAATTACATTTTGTAATACATGCAGTTTAACATTGTATTTATCTGAAATGATCATATATAAAGCAACAGCCATACTTGCATTTGATCATTACCTTAATGTTTTGAGCCAGGGCTCTGTTCAAGTTCAGTCCAAAGTCCTGATTCTTGTCACCAGGATTGCTCTGCGTCTGGGTGATGATGTAATCCGGTAGGTGTGCCTGATGGAAGAGGCCTAGATCTGAAGATGAGTGGTCATTATTGAACCATCCAGACAGCATAGATATGGATTTATGGTTTGGTAAAACCCTGACACGATCTGTTCTTTCAGACATGACACATTTTATTAGATGTTCAGTGCACAGTAAAGAGTAGAGTTGTGAAAGTATATAACTAAGTGGATAATGTGTGCTTAGGATTTTTTTCATCCTCTATGAAACATTGCCATGGATGACTTTGTCTCTTGTAAATGATAATGTACCCATTCACTGCTCTGCTGCTTTCAGTTTGCGTTTCGATTTAGCAATCATGCGGCACAAGTTGTTGTACAAGTTTGAACGTGTTGACTTGTCTATTTGCAAACGTAACTGGATGAGCACACAAATGTGAGTATGTTGGGTGGAATGTGTCTCAGGCACTGGCAGTGTGAGAAGATCTGGATGACAGATAGCATCTTGCAGATCAATGATCATAGACAGAAGACAGGGGATTTACATGCGCCAACTTGAGCCAGATGTCGAGATAAGTTTTAGACTTGTTTATCTATTTCAACAAGGGCTCTGCTGTCTGTGTAAATCTTGTCTGATGTTTCTATGCAGGAGTTTCAGTTTGATATACTAGAGGAATTTCAGAGGAAAATCATGCTGATATGCTAATATACAGGCAGGACAGGGGAGTGGGAAGAAGTCCTTCTTTTCTGGAAAGCAACTTTTCTTTTGTTTGTTTGCAAATGCCATAGGACAATGTTTTCCAACCCCCTTGGTCTGTTGAAGTCAAAATATGAACAGTATGATGAAGAGGACTGTTTAAATACAAGCTGTCATTGAACCAGAACATCTAGTCCTCAATTCATGGTTCGGTCTCTTCTTTTTTTTTTGTGGTTGATCTTTTTAGAGAACAGCATGTTGTGCGGTGTGTACTTAAACACCGAATAGTGGTAAATGTCATCGTGCATCCTGACATCATACAAAGTGCTGAATATCCCTAACTTTTTATGAGTAGTGTATATAGTTGTGCAGACGTTACATTTCGTATTTGTCTCTTAATTTTAATAAGTATACTTCCATGTTGCCAACTTACTTCAGTTTGATTATCTGCTTGCTAATTCTAGATCGATCAGCAGTTCTGAAGTGGTAAAATGGGAAGAAATCTATTTTTACTAAATATCTTCTAATAAATATGTTTTATGTTGGACGTGTTTATGTTTTAGATCTGCAGGTAGCTGACAGAGATGGAAAGTGGTTCATTTAATCGAAGGTCCTGGGCAACCCAGTCCTTGCGTATCACTGCCAAGGAGCTTTCCCTGGTTGGTGGGCGGGGGACATCCAATGCCATTGCAGATCGCTTCTCCAAGTGAGTACCAGCTGGTTTCTTGTCTTATTTGCTAGTAAATTACACCTTTTCTACCACAGGTCTACCATCCTGGTTCATAGTTTCAACAGAAATTAATAGTATTTGAAATAGTAATTGATGGCAGTAGGCCTGGGCAATATATCGAGATTTTCAAATATATCTAGACTATGTCACGAAATATAGATACATTTAGAGTTAGCATGTTTTGAGTTAAAAGAATCACTCTTTTTTTAGCATTTAGCACAACTGTTTCCTTTTAATGGTCATTGAAAGTTAAGTTATTTTTTCTCATTTTAATTCACATATACTTTCATTTCAGACAAGTATTTTAATGCCTATGTGCTTCTGATCGTTAATCAAGGTGCATTTAGCACTCAAGGCTGTCAATTTGAACCCTCTCCTCAGTTACTTGACCAAAAACAAAATATATTGAGATATATATCATACATTGTGATTAAGAAAAAATGATCTACATATGAAATTTTGCTCATTCTCTGTACATTCTCTGTAATTCAAACGAAGCAGGATCTCCTCTACAACTAAATTGCACAAGCCTGTAAATGAGCCATTAATGTGGGCCAGGTGAGTGCAGACAGGGAAACGGATGAGACTAAGGACTGAAAGGACCAAAATTGAACATTTTGGTGTAAATGAGAAATGCTATATTTAGAAAAACAGCTTAATTTTGTCATATAATCTTCATCCTTGGAGCGCGGTGGACATAGTATCATGGTTTAGACCTGTTAACATCTTTTGCCATTAAGAATTCAGGAAGATGTTGTGCGATCTGTCAGATTAGGAGTGATTAATAATTATTGTAAATAACTACTATTATACTGTTAATTTTCCTTATTGGTTCTCTGACCCCTAATAGATTTTTTGTGAATTTCTGAAGTTATATGGTGTTTTAATACAGAAAAAATACATTTTTGAATGTTTTTAAACCGGTAAAACACTTCTACGTTTCCAATTAAAACTATGGGAAATGTATCACAAATTAATTATTTGTTGAAGGTAACAAGCTACAGTAAAATATTGACTATCATTTTAAATTCACTTACTAAAAGAATAGAATATTTCCTTTCATTGTTTACATCTTTCAACACTGTTTTAAAATGCTAGAGAAAAACAAATGGGGAAAAATAAGCAGGTCACCAGAGGGCAGTGTTGTTTCTTCTCCTTCAGGTACCAGAGAGCTGCTGAAGAGTCAAGTGCAGAGAAGAAGAAATCAGTAAGTACTTCTCTTAACGGTTTTAAATAAAGTTTTTTTCCAGCATCATTTGTTTAAAGATAACTTACTTACAGCGAATGACACTTCTGCTCATTAGGCCTGAAATTCAATAGAAGACAGACAAATCCAGGTTAAGGCCTTTTACTAAAAGATAAACGGTTCAGTAGATAAATTGGTAATTTAAAATTTCCCTTCTTGTTTTAAACCCCTCACAGCAAACTGCATGATTAAATGAAGTGTGTTTGCACTGCATGACTTTGTCAATTTACTCAGTAGCTACTTGTACTGGTAAACTAATTAGAGCTTGTTGAGCTGAGGAGCAAACACACACACACACACACACACTGACTCACCACGCCAACTTGCTGTCTGGGCCAAATGTCTTGTCCTGGCTGACCTCTCATTGGCTACTTGTTGCGACAGGCAAGCTATCAAACCCATAATCCTGCTTCAGTGTAATCCCCTTGTAATGCTTATTGAGGTTCCAACTGCAGGTTAGCTGCTTTGTCAGTGTGAAAGACTGATAATAAAACCTGGACTGAGATCAAATGAGTAACCGATCAGCTAATGCCATGAGGAAATACACGGTAATGTTGTTACGGGTGTTTGTGTGTGTGTGTAACCTGGTGACTTGTTTCTCAGCGCGTGTTGTGCTTGATAAGCTTGTTAGTGGCTTCAGTCTTTGTTTAATGACCACGCTGGTAATGACATTTACATTCGCCTGTCTCCCCACTCCTTTAGAGATGTGTGAATGGAAATGCAGATGTCTGTGCTGCGCTGATCTCATGCAACTGTAGTGGCTAAATTTTTGCCAAGCACTGCTTGTTCACGTTAACTATTATTTGTACATATTAACCCTACAGTCTATTCATAGTCACTCATGGGTTCATGGCCAGTCATATGTGAAAATATGAAGTGGTGTCTGAGCTGCTTGGAATCAGATGGTACTTTTAAGTGTTTGTGGTTATAATTCATGTTCTGGTGAGCGTGAACTTAGTTTGCATGAACAGTGTGAAGGACCATCTGCTTGTGTGTGTGTATGTGTTTGTGTGAGAGGTGCTGGGGAGGGGGGAAGGGGAGCTTTAGTGGCATGTGCATTGGAGGATTATCCCATTAAATAAATTGCATAATTGATTGCAGAGATTTCTTAAAGAAACTGGATTGTGGCCTCTTGTAACTTGGGATTCTCAGTTTCTTTTTGTTTTTTGTTTTTTGGGTTTTTTTGCTGCTGGAAGTTTTAAAACAAGGCTTTCTCATCTACGTCTACTTTTCTAACTTGATATTAGAGCATATTAAACTTGTGTTAAATTGATTAAATTTCTAGGTCAATATGTTGTGAGAGATTGTTTATTAAATTTCTCCTTTAACTACTGACACAGCTGTATAACAGGGTATGACTCTACACACACTCGAAGCTGCTCCCAGTGATATGAGTTGGTGTGACTGCTGTGTATCAGATTCTCTCTGATATAAAACTGAGAAAAGGCTACTGTAGCTCTTGCAGTATTTTTTAGTAGAACCCACCCCACTATTCATGGATTCTGTTGAGGAAAAAAGAAGCTTATTTAAGTTTCCAAAATGATATTTTATCAAAGTGTTTTTGAAGTTTAGACATCAGAGCTACATTTTATTTTCTGAGTCTGACCAATCGCTGATTGTTTGCTTGGGTTTTTTTCACTGAAGTGGTCTGCAGTGTTTGTTGAACAGGATCATATGCTACTAAAGTGCTGATACCGCATGTTTCACAGAAATCAAATAGTCTTCTTTTTCAAACCAATGACTACTCCATTTTGAAAAAATTATATATTTGTCTTCCTCATAGTCATCTCATTTTCTTGGGTCTAGAAATGATTTGTAGGTGATTCGATATAATTTGATTATAGTTTAGTTTGTCTCGGGGACTAAGGTTTGTATTTTTTTCGTTTCATTAGATAAATTAAAGTAATTTTGTACTTGCATATGCTTAAAGAATAACACATCAGCAAATACTTTTAAATATAGAAATGATTATAAATCAGTAGTTACTGAGTTAAAATGCAGTGTTAACGTTTGATAATGAACTTTGATATTGAACTGAAGTCAGTTTAATTGTTGTAGATTCTGGGCTCAAAATTCTGTATTAAACTGTGCTACAGCAAAACTACATCTGAAAATTGTTTTGTTGCTTCTGAGTCTATTTTTGTGCAGTATCTAAAATATTCTAGAAATCATCTACAGTTCTTAGTGACGTTATGTTCAGAAATCCTGAGTCTGTGCAGCGAGCAAAGAGTTAACTTTTCCCTGAATGTATCATTTCCTGCTCTGGTTTCCTGGGTATTCTGACTCTGTCTTTCACTTTCCTGGTGTTAAAGGGGCTGGACCAGCTCTCGCAAGTAGATTTTGTCTTGCTGCTATCATCAGAGAGAGCTCGACCTTTTGCTTTCTCTCTCACACTGAAGCCTAGAGGAGGACCAACAGAAGGAACCGCTTTACTCGCTGTCCTGTTTCATCGCATTTTCAAAGGTTTCTGTTTTTCTGTTTGCATGAAAATGGGGAACAATCTCGTCACTATCCAGTTTTTTTTTTTCATTCACCCTCCACTTGCTTCACAAAGACAGTGTTTGTGCTTTTGTCTCTTGTTGGGGTTATTATCTATTGTTTAAACCTTTTGCTCTAAATTCTTATTTCCTTTGCCTGATTCTCTTCAAGTTTATCACTGACCTGATGTTGAGTGTGTAGTTTTATTGGATTATATTATCAAGGTGGATGTTCTAAAGTCTTTTGGCTGCTTATTGTCTATTTCATGGTCAACTTTAATAGCATCTAATTTGTGATTCAATTTGATTTTAATAGTTTGGTATTTTTGAAGGAATGCTTAGACTAATATACACATTTTTTCACAGCTGACCAGATTTTGGACAAGAAACTTACTCTCATCTATGATCTGAAGTTCATTTATTCTTGTGTTCACATCCTCTTTTTTTTATGTGTCATTTCTCTAATATGTAATTAAGGAAGTGCTTCGGCAGCCATGTGCAGATTTCTGTCTTTTTTCATTTTTGGTTGTAACTGAAGGAAGGTAACAAATGAGGCGTGAAGAGAGCCATCTCCAGTGTTTTTCTTTTGGGAAAAGTGACATTGTAATGGGGAAAGGAATGCAGCTGAAAAATCTGCTTGCATGCTCAGCCATGTTATCGCCGTCTTGAGCCAGACTTTAAGACTTCAGCAGTCATGGTATCTATTTGCTGGACCAGCTTTGAACAGCTGTTTGCCTGAAGCCAAGTGCAGATTCAGGCATTTCCTTTTTTCCAGTGAACAGAACTGAGGTTAAAGCTCTCTGGAAATACTTTTATACAATAACCATGGATACAGTATGTGTGTGTGCATGTTTCAAAGGATTTGTTTAGCTTTGCATTGTCACTGTTTCAAAGTTTTTGCCATATTGAAATAACATTTTCTTTCATCTTTTCTTTCTCATAGTCCTTTCAAAGTGCTACTTCTTCCTTGCGCTCCGGCAATCTGAATTCTCTGAAAAAGCGCTTTGAGCAAGCAGGAAATCTAAATCAGGACAAGGCTGCCTCTGTTCCACCTCCAAGCCAGTCCAGCTTTCGCCGCAGGCCTCCTGCCCTGTCCAGGCCTACTTCTGTCAGTGAGGACTGCCCTCCAGTTAAGAGCCCTGCCCCACTGACCAATAAGGGAGATCCACCCGCCGCCAGCCGAGTTCAGCAGTCGTCCACAGCTCCAGAGGGGGAAAACCAGAGAGGGATGGACAGGAATGAGCTGACACACAGCAGAAGACCTGAAAAGCTTGAAGAGCAAGTTCCAACCAGCCCCTGTGCCACATATGAGAAGCCCCGAGTGCCACTGAACAACCTGAAGATGAAGTTTGAGAAGGGAGAAGACTCCTTGGCTAAGGTAAAGATGTGGCTTTTGCCTCAGTAATCATGCTGCTCTATGGTGAACATAAAAAAAAAAATCCCTTCCACTTCCTGCTTGTGCAGCCTCCTCTTGACCTTTCGATAGAATATACAAAGAACTTGGGTGCTACAACGTCTTTATTTAAACATCAATAATTGCATTTCTAAAGTAAGAAAAGTGTTAATATCTTAATTTGTGTAGAATTTCAACTGAAATATGATAAATACAGCAGTTATTTGGTTAAATACCTCATTAATGCTCTAAATCATGTCTCCTTGAGCCCCTCGACAGCTGTGTATTTTGTGCAGTAAGCCAAGTTTCTCCGAACACAGCTGTAAGCACAATGCTGATGGTAGGATTTACAGTGTGGAAACTGGTCAGCTTTATAAAATTCCTCTTTTAGAAAAGGTATAATATTTCCTGTTTCTAGCCATGGCTTGGTATGTCACTGAAATTAAATTAAATTGGGGGCAATGTTTTTTTGTTTTTTTTTTATAATTTGGAAGTAGTTACTTTATAACACAGGTTACAGTTTTTCCAGATGTGTAGAGTGACAGTTCTACTATATCAAAGGTTCTTATATTGCTTCATACTTTGTTTCTTCTCACTACATTCTCTTTTATCATCATCTGAAGTCTTTTTTTTTTTTTAACCCTGTGTTTAGTCATGTCCCTCCCCCACTCATCTATATCCTTCCTTGCCATTCTTTCTCTGTGTCTTTCTCCATCTTGGCCCAAAACAAGCGCACCAGTTTTCAGCCTCTGTAGCAGAGGAATGCAGGGACATTCCTGACCAAGGCCTGTCTCATTCTTCACAAGATCACCTCTAAGCAGGCACTGTCTTTATCTAACTTTTCATTAGCTGTGGTGTGCATGCCTCAGTCCTGGAATTCACTAAGTTTTTTTTCTTCTTTACTGTGCTTCAATCCAGAGCAAAATGTT
Source organism: Craterocephalus stercusmuscarum (assembly GCA_037177115.1). Lineage (NCBI taxonomy): Eukaryota > Metazoa > Chordata > Actinopteri > Atheriniformes > Atherinidae > Craterocephalus > Craterocephalus stercusmuscarum. The sequence goes on from JBBDHI010000003.1 coordinate 23,898,779, forward strand.
CATTTATCTATAATGTTTAACTTTTGGTTCTCCAGTCTTGTAAGATTTTTTGAAATTGAAATGACTTCACCAGCCGGAGAAAGATGGGCTGGATTGAGAGTTTTAATTCATACGGGCAGTCCCGTCTGGATACTGCTCAGTAATATTGAATAGTTAATGCACCCATGCCCTCATCCAGCTTTATCTTTCCGTTTTAATCCTCCAGTTAATGTCTTACAGTAGTTTACCAAGTTGATGAAAACTGGGGCGCTACAGAACTTTTTGTAAAGCAGCCTACAGGAATGGACTGTTTTAACCAGCTCATACTCTTTTACATTCATGTGTGTGCAGGATAAGTACTATCTGGTTCATTCATTAGTGTTGGTGGCATTGAGCTTATGGACACACACACAACCGCTAAGCTTTCTTTAGTTTTGGATGTTTTGACTTTTGATACCAGGCTTCCTGATCATTGTGAGGTCTGAATGGATGACTGGAAAATAAATCAGCAAACTGTTGCCTCGGTAAATTAAGTCAAACTCGTGATTTGAAGTGCTTATTTATTGAAGAGCACTGCGTAGTTTAATGCATTGTTGCTGAGACTGAATCTGTTAGATTAGATAAGGAGAAATGGTCCAAAGATCTGCTCTGAGGTCTCCATATGATCAGACAAGGTAGAACAAAGAGCCAGGATTTGGTTCCTGGTTTAGTTCATTTAGAAGTTGTCCCTGAATAATTTAATGAAAACATCATGAATCAGAAATTCCTCCTGCATCGGTGACTGTGGCATAAGATGCATTGATTCATAAGTAGGTCACTCTTGTTCTCTTAGTTTAATGCTGACCTGTGGGTGATGCTTGACACACCCCCTGATGACTTATTTTGATTCAGACATGGATAATGCAATATCTTCATTTTTGAAGTCGTGCTCAAAGTGAATAGAGGAAGTAAAAACAGGGTTGGGCCGCACATGAGTCCATGGCTTCGATTTCATTATCTAGCTCTCTGATTTCAACCTCTTTACTGTTGCAGAATGGCCGGAATGTATTGCGCAGTACTTCATCAGAGGACACTGAGCAACCAATCAGTAAGCAAATATCAGCCGGTTTAGTAAATCACAGCAGCATCTAATGAATTTCAACCACAGAAAAATAATTTACTCTGGCCTTCTCCTGTGATTCAGGTCCATCTGTGTCCGACAGAGCGCTGGAGTCTTCATCCCTGAAAGAGAAGATGGCCAAATACCAGGCTGCTCTTTGTAAACAAGGGATCCCCGTTTCTGTGAGTTTAGTAAAAGATTCATTTAGAAAATAAAGAAACTGTAGACTCGGAGCCGGAAACCACATTTGTTTTGTGTTTGTTGCAAATGGATGGATCAGAACTAAGTGTTCCCGAGCTGGAGGCCAACCTGAGCCATATGGCAATATCTGTAGAATGAAAGGTGATGGCTGGCTGGTTGTCAGGTCCTTGGGAAGAGCATGAAAATACAGATTAGACAAGAGCATGTTTACAGACACAGAAAAATCTGATGCTGATGTGACTAACTAGTTTTGTCTACAATCTGGTGGAGAGTTGAGACTGAAGGCTATTATGAACATGGTAAGTGGTGTCGGCTGTCGGCACACCAGAGCTGCATCTGTAGTTGGAGGTAAAATAGAACAATGACCAAAGTAGTGAGACAGTATTTTACCTGACAAATTTAGCCTCCATATTTTGGTTGCAATTTTTATTTAAAAAGGTATAAAAACACAGAACAAAGCATTAAGTGTAAGTCTTTTAACATGTTGCTTGCTAATATGATCATTCACATGTGGTCTGAAAATGTTAGGGATTAAATGAAAGATTTAACCCTAGCTAAAAGGTCATTTAAATTATTTCCAGCAGGGTATAAATTTAAACTGTAAATTTCTCTTTACTGTTGTACTAGTTTTGATAATAAGCTAAAATGATTAGGATCAAACGATTAATGTCAAAACAAAATTCTATGATTTTTTTTAAACACCATTTAGTGTAATTTTTATGGTTCTTGTCAACAAAGTTACTTTAAATGCTGCTGTGTTTTCACCATTCTGTGTTTCCTTTCTACTTTCCTTCCTTTAAAATAGAATCGTGGGAATGCTTTATTTCTTATCAATAAATGTCTTGATTCCTGTTTTTCCAGGGTCTGGCTTCAGAGATGCCTGCACCAAAGACACCTGCACCTGTACAGGAGAAGCATGCATCCAACAATGAGTGCAATGGTAAGAAAAAAAAGTGCTTTCTGTTAAATGAACAACTTTGAGACTCAGCTCAACTTTTAGTTTTAATTATGCGCTTTTGTCAGTCAGCATGGACACTTGAAAAATAAAGCTGTTTTCATTTATTTTAAGTAATTTTGTTTATCATTCTCTGACCAAAATGAAGCATTCAAAAGTGGACAACACCACTACAAGTGAATGTACTTTAAGAAAAACTCAAGTAACTGCTGCATGTACAGTGTATGCTCATTGAGACTCAGTAGAGCTTGGATGCTCCATGTTATCTCCTGTAACATCTTTTTGCTTCTTTTGTCATTTTAGATATTGACTTTTTTTTGTCAGATTGCTAAATGTGTCATTTTGTGGTTGAAAGTAGCCCATTAAATTTCAACTTAGGTTGTTAACTTTAAAGCATTTCCAAGTAAAATAATGTCTCACACAGACAGTTAGAAACGGCATCAACATTTTTTCCACACACTCATTTCGCATACTTCTGCCAATAACCCGATTATCCTCTTTAGTATTGATGCTGGAACTGATTGAGCAGCTGCAGAGTAAATCCTGTTTTCTGTTACAGGGGAGAACTCAGAGCAGCCGAAGGCACCCAGGGTGAGTAGTAAAGCCAGAGTAGACATGCATGAGTGTAAATATATACACTAGTTCAATCATTATGGGCGTTAGGGACTGTATTACTACTATTAAGTGCATATATTGTTACAGAAGTTTTGCCCACCAGTGAGGGAGACGTGCATTTCTTGCCAGAAGACCGTGTACCCACTGGAGAGACTTGTGGCTTATAAGGATGTTTACCACAAAGGCTGCTTCCGATGTGTTCACTGCAGCACAAAGCTAAGGTCAGCCTCTGCTTTGCCTAGCTCTTCCACTCATACCAGAAGTGATTTTTTTATTTTTATTTTTTACATATATTTTCGTCTGCTCATGTAACACCATTATTACAACTTTTTATTTCTAGTCTAGGGAACTATGCTTCTCTGCATGGTGACATTTACTGCAAGGCCCATTTCAACCAGCTGTTCAAAGCCAAGGGCAACTATGATGAAGGCTTCGGCCATCGTCCTCACAAAGAGCTGTGGGAACCGCGAGCTGATGGAGATGAAAGTGAGGAGGTTGCAAAGCCAAAAGAGCAAGAGAAACCAGCAACTGTGAACCCTCCAGTGGAAAGTAGCCCCGACATGCAACCAGCTGCAGATGAGGAAACATCTCCACAAGTTAAGGTGACAGACATTGCTGCCTTAATGGAGACCCGTGTGCAGACACATGCTGGAGAGAAACATCAATCTTCTGACAAGCCGGCTGAGACCCGCAAGCTAAGGGTTGCTTGGCCTCCTCAGGGTGGCGACGGCCACGCTGGCACAGCAGCATTGAGCCCCGTCACAGAGGCGACTCCTTCAATCCGACCCCGTAGAGCCAAGTGGCCTCCAGAGGACGAGGTGGTGTCTTCTTTCCAGAGCACAGAGCGGGCTGAGCTGAAGAGCCTGAGGAGGAGTGCGTCTCTAAAGGAGCGTAGTCGTCCTTTTACAATTGCAGTTCGCAGCAGTCCTGCAAGCAGTCAGGGTCCCAGGGAGCCTCGTCGTCCTCTCAAGTCACTTCTGGACTGGAGAGCATCATTTGAGGAAAACAAGTCAACTGGAGGAGGAGCCAAAGAAAGCAATGGAGAGGTCCGGCAGGGAGAACAGCAGCAGAAGCCTGAAACGCCAAGTCAAGACAAAGCGATCCCAAGCAAGACCATCATGGACAAACTGGAGAGTCCACCTGAGCAACAGGAGGAAGGATGTGGAAAAGCACAAAATGGAGAAGCAGACAAGCTGAGAAGCCTTTCTCCCGATATGTCGCCTTCCCCTTCTCCTCCTTTACAGCCAAAAAGGAACCACACCTCTCAGGATGTCAGCCGGGAAGAGGGCAAAGTCGCTGAGGAGCTGAGTCCAGAGGATATAATCAAGAAGAACCGCTGTTATGATGATGAGGAGGAAGATGACTGTGAGGTTTAGCAACACCTTACAATCTTACTGTCACATTCCTTTAAACACGCAATTTCATTTTTCTCAGTTTATGAATGGATCATAAAATTAGCTTGACCACATTCTAACAGAATGGTTTCTATATATAAAACCAAAATCTTTCAAAGGTTAAAGAGCAAATGTTTAGTTTTTTTCCATGCATATTTTAATTATGTTTTGTAAAAATTTCTTAAACCTTTGATTTTTGATTTTACTGGAAGATTGGTCTTTGGATTGGATATTTGTTTCTTTGTACCTTTTTTAATCTCTGGATGACAGGCAGATTTTGTTTGCCCTTTTGTAGGATGCATAGGAGATCTATACATCTATGGTGTTTATGGCTGGATATTAAACTTCCAAACTTTGTACAATTTTGTCCTCTCAGGGATAAAAAAAAACTGTTCTCTTGTATGGTTACCCCCATATGCCTGTGCTTTTTTACTCTTAGATGCTAAATTTGAATATACTGAAATTATTTCATATTTGCATTCTTTAAAAACAATGATTTGGGGGCGTTGCATTATTTCCTTTAACTGCACTTAAATTGTTCAGTTTTCACGATGCTGCCTGTTTTAATTTGAATTATTTTTCTTTGGAAAAAACACCTGAGTGGACATACATAAGTGTCATTGGTTCTTTTATATGCACAGCACATGCAGGTCAGTAAACTGGAACAACATCCTGATATTCGATTGTGTAAAACTACACTCAGCACTGTAACGCCCAGTTGCAAAGGGACCTGGTGCATTTTGAATATGCCTTTTATATATTCTGCATTCCACTGTGGTATTACATTTATAAAACTTGCAACCTTTTGTAACATGATCTCTAAATATTTGATCAGCATTCTTACAATGAATAAGCTTCTGTAAGAGACCAAAGTTTCAGTGTGATGTCTTAATTTATATAATCTCCTGGGGCCTTCTTAGTCTGTCAAACATTTTGTAATGTAATCAGAACTGTATATAAAACTCTTTTACTCTATTTTGTCTTATGTTATTGCGTATGATTTTTCATGTTATATAGGTACAGAAAGAACTTCTCACATACTCCAAGAATTTTACCTGAAGGTTCAATATGTCCAATCTTTATTTACCCAATTGACCGACTTATCTGTGAACAGCTGCATTAACAAAATCACCTGCTTGGTCAACAGAAGTGTTCTGGCTTAGTATCATCTTTAGGAAAGAAGATGCGAGAGAAGCAGCAAGTTTAAATATTTATTTAACATTTTTGGCATGATTGCTTAAAGTGTAGTGAGAAAATGAAAGAAAAACACAATGAAGGATGTATTTGCAGGCAGGTTAAGATTGATGTTGCAAAATGACCACAGAAGACCTTGCTTACCTCATGAGATGTCTAATTAGCAAACCTGAAGGTTGACAGAAAACTGAAAAACCAACAATGGATACACCTTCTACAGTACATGTTGATGTTACTTTATGCCCAGTATTTTTTCTCAGCACATAATTAGCAGCAACTCAGAGTAAAAAAAAACAGGGGATATAGATAAATATTAGAACATAGCTTAAAATCCAACATTTCTTTTAGTCTTCCAGGTAGAACATTTTTAACTCCAATCTGTATTGAAGTGCCCAGAGTGGATGTTTCACACAGAAAGTGGGCTTGGTAGATCTTCCGTTTACATGCAGGCCAGCTCTTTTTAAAGACTGAAGACTAAAGTGTATTTATTACACTGACATGTGCAACTGTAGATAAGAAAAAACAGTATACAGTACAGGAAATAACAGTTACAAGCCTTCAAATGCAGTAGGCATTAACACCTGCTGCCATATTCTTATGGATAAGTCAACAGAAAAAAGACCCTGTTCGAAGTGATGTATGAACTCGTGATGCATAGAGCAGGCCCATAATCTTATTCTCCCTCTCTCTAGTTAAAATCAAAAAGACGTAAAGGAAATAAAATCTTGTGTCATTGTATTGTTACAAACCATCCACAAATTAAGATTTTTAAGGGGGAGTTAAAAGTCTGCAAATTTGTGACAGAGTGGAAAACAGTGACAAAAAAAAATAAAAAGAATTACAAAAAACAAGTGGTAAACAACTGAATTCAATACACAAGAAAATGCACGTTACCTAACCACAGAGAAGGCCATTACTTCTGATCTTCCAATATACCTGAGAGCAGCAAGTAATCATTATAGTATGGCTTCAGTTTCAACATCTAGGACTTCAACCAAACATTTAAATATTAGTTAAAAAAAAGACCGCTTTAAACTTTTTGCTTCTTAAATAGACATCAATAATTGTTTGCCATTTTCAGTTCCATATTTTGCATGAGATGTGAGGGTTAAATTAATATCAGAACAAGAACAGAACAAGAACATGTGGTTTTAAATGGACCCCAAATGCCTTGATAGCGGGAAACAATTTTAAAGCCCAGATCATAATAGTAATAAACAAACTCACTTTTCTTCAATAATTGAAGGTTTACATTTTGTTTTCTTTATCTGACATGATTTTATGGTGAATTCCATCTGAACTGGGAAGTCAGAATTCCTTGTGATTTCAGACCAGATTTTTAACTAATGAAGTTAAACCCTCACTCATTCAAGCTTCAAACTGAAAAAAAAAAAAAAAAAC
>JBBDHI010000003.1:23907964-23919355 GCA_037177115.1 Craterocephalus stercusmuscarum
TGCCCAGCTACATACTGGAGCGATCTTGAACGTTGGTTTCCTCCTCACTCACATGTATGAGAGGAAAGATGACAACATACCCAACGTTTAAAAAAAGCTAAGTTCTCCTTTAAGGGCTGCCTCAAATCGCGAAGGGTGTAGGGCGAGTGGACTGTTCAGCTCTCATATAGCGAGTCTGCATTGATGCAGACTATTCAGCCGGTGCAACGGCTGAACGGAGGAAACAATTTTGACACAAAAGTTCCGCATGAGTCCTGCGTGTTTGTCACAAAAACGAAACCAGACAATGTTTTATGGTGACGTTTGATGTTATGTAAACACAGTTATCAGCTTTCATTTATAAGTTTGATCGTAAATATCAAATGGTAATAATGGGAGTAGTGATGCGGAACGACGTGTAGAGCCACGGTTGACTATGTGAAGTATAATGTAGCTCCTGTCATTGTAATCATTGCTCGATTTATGATATTTCGGGGACAGTGCGGGGAATAACAAGGCGGCTGGTGCGCCTCGCAACTTGTGCACAACTACACTGGCATCTCTGTGTTACCATGGCTGCGCATGCTTCCCTTTTCCAGTGGAGGGAAGAGGGCGCCTCATTCTTGCTCATCTCTTTCATGCCCTCCCTCTCCATTTGAAGTGTCCTTCGGCGGCTACGAGTGTGACATTTCGAATCACACTCGATAGTGAAGGGGTAGTGTGTAGGGAGTGGTTTGGGATGGGGCCAGAGCGTTCTTCTCGGTTTGACTCCACCCCCTTCGCCCATCTTGTAGCCTAACGATCGGCAGAGAACGTTTTTTCAAAAATGTCATGACCATATTTAGCGGACCAGCAGCAAATACTCTGACGTAACAGACAAGAAAAACGTACTGAAAGATATGACCCAAAAAGAATAAGATATATACGCAGCACCGGAAATGAGTAAATTACATTTTTCTGCACTCCTGAACGCTCGAAAAAGACAAAAACAGTTATTTAACGACTTAAAAAAAGTGGATTTTGCATATGTTTCCTTTAAGGCATTTTTCCATTAGGAGTGCGAGTACAACTGTTATGTGTTGATGTGAGACTTCACATGCCTATCAAATGAACTGACAAGATGTCAGAAAAAAGGATGTAGGGAAAAAAGTGAGTCAGATGTCCACTCTGAAGGGATTCATCTTACTAGACATGACAAGCTAATGAACCCCAGGTAGAAATTTGAGAGGACCTTCATTAGTAAACAGCTGTTTTGGAGACTTGGCTACAGAAATGACCCCAAACTGTTGCCTTCAACGCCCTTCAACGCCCCCTCCCTCAGTCATACTATGCCGCTAACTGTGAGGTCAAGTTCACACAGCGTACATGGAGATTTAACAGGCCCTCTTGGATATTATTTGCATCCCTCACGGTGCCAACCAGACAACCACGTGATGTCATCCACGCTGTCGCCACAACAAACCAGACTCTGGATCCAAGTGCTTTTTGTTCTCCCGTTATGTAAGTGTTTTCCTATGCACTTTCATACATTTCAAGTATTGAGTAAGTGTTACAAAGTAATTTGCCTTTGGGTGTTATTAAAGCTGTTCTTAAGGGTGACGTCTAAAGATCATGACCAGACATGACTCACCTGCGTGATAAGCTATGGATCCTCTGCTCCAACCCGGATGCCTATTTTTTGGGTAGTCCTAAAAATCAAAAGAGGGATTAGCTGATGATAAAAACAAGATTATTATACTACAATTCCTTAGTATTAAAACTGTTAGCGGCTCAAGAGTTCTGGAAACATCTGCAACTCTCCAAATGCAATTTTCCATATAGAGCTTTAGTTAAAAGGGATTCTTTGGATCAATTTTCCGTGTCAAGCAGATGTAATTTAGAATTCAGAGTGAAGTTTGGTCTTATTATTTATGTGTATATGAAATTCATATAAACCCCAGAGTATGGAGGTAATTTTGGGAGCAACAACAGGTAGCAAAACTGATCACTAGTAGGAAGACAACAGGAGATGGTAAGAAACAACAAAGAATTAAAGAGATACCGTGTCTGGTGTGCAGAAAACAAGACCCTTCCCGTAAGGAACAAAAGGGAAAAGGAATGCACCATAAACAATTGTTCCTGCATCCAATATAAGCAACCACTGAGCAAGCAGGAACTGCTAATCATGTGAGGGTGAGAGAGATTGAAACCATTGTTTTGATTTTTTTTTTTTTTTTTAGAAGCAAGAGGTAATGCTTCCCATCAGCAGACTGATGTGCCTTGCAGGAGAAGTGAGGTGATAGAGCAAAAACCTCAGGAATGGTTGTGTGATTGATTTATAATGCTCCATCAAACCACAGACACATTGAGAAAAACAATTCCTGGAAAACAATCAGCAAAATGACAGAGCTCTATTCTCCACACCATTTGACCCGGGGGCCCAACATGCTCACATTAAGTAAATAATAGAAGATGAGTCAGGGGGAGTTTAACGTCAAGGGTGTCTACAGCTATAATCCATCATCTGCTGGGCTGCGAGTGCAATCCCAGCAGACACAACAGCGATGCTCAATCAATTAGAGCCCAATAAATGAGAAAAACAAGCACATTATGCAAGTTCAGAATAATAATGTCAGAAATTTTCATAACTCTTGTCTAAATGATACAATAACTGCAATCTAAGCAATTACTGCAGTTTCTTATTTATATTAAACAGGATGTGCTCAGAGTTTATTATCTTATTTGACTGCAAACACTGAACAAGTCTTCTCTGAGGCCCAACTTATTTCCAAAATAAATATAATCACTTCCCACCAGCATGCAAGATTAAACACCATGCAAGAGGGAAAATTAATTAAGATTTTAACAGTGAACTGCACAACCTGAAGAGCAAAACAACAGAGACGTTTTCATTTTATCTCTTCATTAAATTCTCCATTTTTAAGCTGGAGTCCTCTAGTTTACATGGTAGATTAAAATGTAAATGGAAGAACCTGCTTTTGATGGAAAACCAGATGTGAGGGTAAAATGAGACAATATTTATTCAGTTGCTAGCTTTTCCTCTCTCAGTCATCCATCACTAAGACTGGAAACAGTGAGAACTGTTGCGGATACGAGGGAGACAGATGACAAGATGTTTGACGAGGAAAGAGAGGGGTTCTTTACCAACGGTGAAGTGCATACAGTAAATCATGCCCTGTATCCGTGTCATTGACACGTGATCATTATCGTGTTGACTAAATGGAGGAAGCTCTCACCCTGCGTGCCAGCCCCAGGGCAATGTAACATTTCTCTCCAGCATCTGTGATCTCCAGCTCATAGTAGTGGAAGCGAGTGTTGAGAGGGCGACGGGCCTGAGCCAAGCCCACGTCCACAATACTCTTCCCTTTGCCAATGTACTCCAGCAGCTGAGAACATGAGAAATAAGAGATATAATTCACATACAATGAGAACAAAAAGACACTTTATATGACAACCTTTATTTAAATGTGTATTTCATTTTCATTGAACCATGTTTTTATGTGATACTTTTGAAATTAGGCAATTTCATTATTTTATTACTTCATTCTTGCGAACAGTTGCAAATATTTTTTATAGCACTGGTTATGGTCCTCTGGTTAATCTTTATAGGCATAAAAAGTTAAAGTCAAAAGTAACAAATCAACTTTTTTTAGAGATGCAGTCATCTACGATCGATACGGCTTGGTTAAATTCAAAGTGAGTTTTATGTGGCATGGGTTATTATTGCTAGACAGGTTGTTCTGAGTATTTCTGAAGTATATTCACACCCACAACCATCTCTAAGGTGTACAGAGATTGGGCTGAAAGTGAGAAAAAAAATCCAGTTTGGACCAAAATGCTTTGTTGGTGAGAAAGGTGAGAAGAAACTGGGCAGACTGGTTGGAGATGATAGAAAGGCCACTGGTTACGGCAAAGCTCTCCAGAGTATCATCTCTGAACACACAACACATTATTTGAAGCAGATTGGGTACAGCAGCAGAAGACAACTCTGGGGTGCCACTGCTAGAAGCCAAGAACAGGAAATGGAGCCATTTTTGTTCCTCACAGTACCAACCGAGCATCATTGAGACCCCACAGCCTACCCGAGAACTGTTGCTAACCATGCCCATCCATTTATGACCACAGAGTAGCATCTTCTGATGGCTACTTCCAGCAGGATAATGTACTATGTCACAAAACTTGTTTACTGTACTCCAATGACTTCCACAGTCACAAGATCTCAATCCAACAGAACACCTTTGAGGTGTGGATGTGCAGCAACTGTGTGATGCTATTATGTCAATATGAAACTTAATCCTTAAGGAATCTTTCCAACACTTTGTCGAGTCTATGCCGCGAAGCACTAAAAGGGGGGGCCGACCCAATACTAGCAAGGTGTACCTAATAAAGAGGCCAGTGACTTTATTCCTGTTAGCAGATTAAATGCAATGATGTAGTACTTTTCTATTTCACTCAAAAGCAATTTAACACTACAAGCCACATTCACAACACATTACTTAGTTTTTGCAGCACTTTAGCAGGTCTGTACATAGCGTGGGGCTCGGTGTGTAGCCTGCATGGCCTGTGAATGCCAGGGATCAAACCAGCAGCCTTACAGTTAAGACAATACATCATGACCTTCTCTTCTCCTGAATCACACCTAGTGGCAAAAGTTACGCTTTACTTAATTTACTCATCTAAATGGGATGCTGCAGATTCATTAACATCACCACAGAAGTGTATGATGCAAGAAGGCCCAATTAGATTGACACTGCTAATTTCCATCCATAGTCTGAAAGAAGGTAAGAATTAAGAAAAAAACATTACAAAAGACTTTAGACTTAGTGTAGATATAACTGCAACTTCCATTTTTCAGTTATCAGACTTAGTTTTCCTTTGAAACTTGTGTTAAATCATGTTATAGCATATGCTAATATGTCCTAATGGGCACAGTGACTATTTAATGAATAATAAATTTAGTGTATTTACATAGATATCGCCATATATAACAAGTCACCTCTGAGCAGTGTACAGAAAAATTTTTTGTTAAATACAGTTCATTTTAACCGATAAAGACTTAAAGCAACAAATGACCGATACAAATCCCATGCTCTGAAGGTGCTACAGTTCTCTTTAGGTCATGTCAGTGGCTGCTCTCAAGGGCCACAGTTTCGCATGTTTTAGATGTTTCCCTGTTCCAACACACCTGATTAAAAACAAATGTGTCCTACAGCGCCTGTACGATGACTCTTTGATTGAATCAGTTTACTTGCATGACTGTGGCAAAGGTTCCCCACCGCTGGGTTACATCAGTATAACCGCATTCGCAGGAATGCCTGCTGCAAACAGCATAACGAGCTAAAGTCCTGCCTCGTTTCCCAGATTGCTTATATTCTACTAACCGCTACTATGTACAATGTATAAAGCTTAGAAAGTATTACATGGGCTAATGAGGCATCACATTTGTCCCCCATCTCCCTCCCAATTTACTTCAATACATTACTGAAAAACAGCTCAGTTGATCGTAACTACATGGCATTTTACTCTTAGTGAAAACATGTCTGGATTTGAACTGCTATGATCACTGCCTCTTACTCAGAATATCCAAAGAATATGATGAGAGCATTACCTAAACGGGAACTGAAGATAATAAAGAAATGCATAATTGTTTATCATGTTACAGAGTATTATTTTGTTTGCTGTGCTTGTGCTTAGACTGGACAGAGATGGAGTAAGTGAATGGCATTAAAGTTGCTCTTTAGTTTAGGCTAACGGCTGAGTCGGATACAAACACTTCAACACTGGTGTCACAGGAAGGCAACTTCAACAGAGATGTCGAGCAGTTCCTCTGAGAAAACATCTTTATGTTGGTCATAAAATGTTGGTTTAGTTATTTCTGAAAAGCATTTATAGCTTCCTTGTTCACCCTGTCGCACGGCCTGTGTGTTGTGCATTTTGTCATCTTTGCAGAACTGTATCTGCACTAGCAGTGAAAATCTTGGACACACTTTCAAATTAAAAAGGAGCACAGCGCAAGGTCTAGCTTTATTCCAGAAGTATGCCCCCTCCGGCAATGAGCGTAGCACCGATGTTGTGTACGCGTTGGTCTTTGTTTGCCTGCACTGCTTTCAGTCCGAGCCCGGGGTTAGATGCAAAATAAATAAAGCATAGCATAGCTAGCATACGGGTAGCCAAATGCTAGCTATAATAAAGGCCACAAGCTTTTATTAGCTTGTATGCTAAATTAGGGTTAGTATTACATACTAAAAACGTGGCATTGCATTATTGCGTATCCTGCTTTCCATCATAAATATCACATTTACCTTTTTAGTAAGAAGAAAAACAGATGAGGGTTCCGTTTTATTCTCACAGCAAATCGAAGCTCCCTTCGTTTATCGAAAGCTGCTCTGATGTTGACTCGTTTTACTCCTGGTCAGACTCCAATTTGGCCCTTTTCTTTGTCCTACAGGAGTGTATGTTCGTGTGAGGCACTTGAGGCCACAGGTCTCGTTTTCCATTTAGGGTTAGTCGTCAATGTGTGATAATCTAATGGCGGCAGAGTAAACAATACGATAAATGCACGGCCTGCGGACTCGAGCCCGAAACGGTCTCACTGAGCAGCAGAAACAGGACTATAGAGACAGCTGAGGTGAATAGAGATCGGCTCATCCTACACATCAGGCAATTGTAAGAGGATGTTAGGGAAAGAAAATGAGAATATTTAGTATTTCAACTTGTGCAATGCACCTTTAAATCCAGTGGGAAAGTGTCCAAATCTGCAGTCAGATTCAGACATGTATGAACACAGATATATTCCGATATAAATCAAATTTGAAGAAAGAAATAAACCTGATGCACTAGCATCCCCATTCTACACCATTTTTCCTTAACTAAGAGGCTGTTTGGGGATTTGGGTGTATTTGGCCAAAAGCTAAAGCAGCCCAACAGAAACAGCAAACAAGCTAAAAAAGCCTCGTAAGCTCACCTCTTTCCAATCCCACACCACATGTTCTTTATCATCAAACTAAGCTTTTAGCCACAGCCTACACTGAAGTGACTCAACAGGGGGGAATTCATCTAATTTGCTCAGATCCATCTGGACTGACAAAAGCTGGTCAGAGACTTACTGTCCCGGTCACTTTGACGTCATGAAGGCGGCTCCAGTATTCCTCATGACTATCAACTATCATTTGTCCATCATCCTCCTCCACTCCTCCCCATTCAGCATTCAAGTCTAAAAGCACTTCTTCCCCTAGCGAGTGCATCCCTACTGCAGGGTAGAGAGCATCAGGAGAGCCTGGGATGTCAACACTGCCGACCTGAGGGCACATTCAAACACACCATCGTTCAGAAAAAAAAAACAATAAATATAGAAGAACTGTGTAAAAGGAAACAATAAACATGTAAAGTGCACTGGTTGAACAAACTGTGTCTTCAGTAAAGTGCTTACTTCATGCCCGTTCTTGGTAAAAAATACTGTTAACTGTCCATCATCAGAGTCCAGAGATATTCCACAGCCGATTCTGTCGCCTCTGCTGCATTTCGCACCAAACTGCTGCCCTACAGTGTTGCCGTTATACAGCCTGCAGATTAGAAAGCCAGAGTGATATACAATGTCAAGATGATTTTTGACATTTTGAACACAAACACATTTTTGACATTTTGAACAGTAAAAACCAAATGAGAAGACACAAAGGAGATGTAATGAGGCAGAGAAAAATAAGGGGAAAATAAGGGAAAGGAATGGAAAAACTGTACATAATAAGCTTATTCATTTCTCTAAAAAGAAGAAAAATAAATAATCTTGATAAAAAAAATTAAAATAACGCTGCACCCACATATTCCCCCATAGCTGCTATGAATAAACTGAAGAGTAAAAAGCCCACATCTATCACAGCATGCTGCACCCATATTTTCCATGATTTACAGTCACCTCTGTACATGCAAAATCTAAAAAGGCACCAAAAACCTCCCCAAAAAACCCACAAAGGCATCAGTGTATTATAAATGACTATTTGAGTGACTTTCATTGTCACTGAGCCTGTTTTGGGTGCTTTCCAGTTCCCAATGCTGTGAAATCTCTAGGGGAAGTTTTGAGATGGCTATGTTGAGCAGCTCAATATTAAATTATACAAAAACAAATAAACAAAAAAAGAACAGAACAAACACACACACATATCCCAATCATGTGGTTAAGTCAGCTTGCATAATGGACCCCTGTGTGTATTGACTCACGGGCCTCATGTGGAGTCAGAGCAACATGTTTTGAGTGTTTTTGTTAACCCTCAAAAGCAGACAATGATTTTGATTATGTGCCCTGTCAGGCCCTTCCCGATACTCTGTCGAACCCTTCCCATAGTGTAAAGAAGTGCTGTCCTTTTGGTTTACAGTGTGACTAAAATCTACAAGGCATGTAAACCCTAAATTATGGCAGTTGTATCATCTCCTCATGCATGCATGTGTATGGAAAAATAAATTGTCACATACTTGCCGTCGTCAGCATGAAAAGCCACAGAATGTGGGAGCCAGCCCGGCTGATGATCCAGTTTGTAGAACTGAGGCACCAAACCAACAGCAATCATCCCCCTCACTCCTGTGTCAAGGATAGTCACCTAGAAAGTCCACAATCCGTCATTACTGGGAAATGTTAGAGAATGTCAGTGAATATGCTGCCATTTAAAAAAGGGACACAGTGTAACTTTTGACCCAAATATCAGCCTACTGAGGGTAATAATGGATGATTTCTGGGGTCGATAAACAGTGTGTGACACGTGTCAGCACTTCGAAGGGGCTGCCCTAATCAGAAACCAGATATTGTGACTTTGCAGGAGTAGGTCTGTCACTCATGGATCATGTGACCTGGAGCGCTTTGCTTAGGAGCCCACCTTCGATAAACATGGAGGGCTCTGCTCTCTGCTACTTTTTCCTCTTCTTAAATAAAATTTCAAAAAACTGAACAGAAGAAAGTCAGACTGTCAAAACCGTGTCTGAGGAGGCCAGAAAGAAAGACTTTAAAGAAAGTTTTTATTTAGCAGCAGTGGCTATGGTTACAAGTTTTTTAATAATACTGAATTAAAATCTCCTTCAGGTTTACATGGAAATATTAACTCCGAATTAAGGTTTACATGGACAACACATTTTTTTAATTTCACTTTAAAGTCAGGGGTTGGGAAGGGTTCTGATTGGTTGGATGGTGGAAATGACATATTGGAAGTGACGGAAGATCGTATTAAGTTTAATTCCAAATTAACATTTGCATCAGCAATTAAGTGTTTACATGGTCATTTTTTATCTGTTTAAAGTGGAATTTACTTAAATTCGGAATTAAAACTCTCATGTAAACGTGGCCAGTATAGTGTGGCCTGTGGGAAATCACAGGTTTAGTGCCCCTAGTGGAAAAGCTACACACCTCCCTTCAAGCACAAACAGAGGAGTCCAAGTTTTCTGAGTAATGCATTTATTCTACGCTTCCTCTGTTTAATCTTTAATTTAAAACATGCTTTTTTAAAATAACTATACATGGACATGATCACTTATAAATGGTATTGCAGTATCAACGTGGAGTACTGACAAACCAGTTATTAATTTCTCATTAAATATCACATGTTGAAGACGGAAGAACAAAAGTACAAGTAGGTACAGTGGGACTGAGAGGCACAAGCATGGTAATCCATTTGCAGTTATAATTGTAAAAAGTGTAATTTACTCACAAATAAGCAGGTTTAAAGGTAGCACTATTTATACAGTCAACATCACTTTATATTCCAACAGTTAAGACAGGCAGCTGTGTGAGTCAGTAATTAAGCACAACAGAGCTTTGAATGAAATGTTTATGTTTGCATAGCATCAAGTTCACAGTGAATGCACTGACATCCATTTTGGCATCTCAGTTTGTTGTGTCTTTGCTAGCTTAGAGCATAACTGAGCTCAAAATGTCTTTGGTTTTGCAGATATTAGCCATGAACAGAAAAACTGGAGAAAAAAAATTGAGGCTGATGGCACAAACGCCAGAAGGTCACAGTGAGGTACAATCCATTTAACAGTCCATCACTAGTGCTACTCACAACAGTGGAATTTTGTAGCTCCGCGACACCATTTTACAAGTTTTATCTGAACAATAAACCCAACCGCAACAAGTCAATTTACCTGATATTACGATCCATTTAGGATGAACCCCATATTTAAATGTGTAACTACACTTCCCTTTGAGTCGACAAAGCTTCTCCTTTCACTTCATGAAATTTTCCAGCTAAGGTGAAACTATACAGCTTCGCTAAATCCCAAGTAAAAAACTTGGCATTCACCATTGTTATCATAACTGAATACTGACCATATGACATCATCTCTAAGGAGCTTTACATGGATACAACACAATTGGAACGCTGCTGGCAAATCTGGAGCTGAGCTGAAGAGGAAACTTTTTTGTTGTTTCTTATAACCTCACCACTGCTCACCAGAGATTAACATGTAAAAAGTTCAAGTTTCTCCATAACACGGTGATGAACCCTAAAAAAAAAAAAATCTGTGATCAGATCTGCATGCAGCACCCACTTAATCATTTACTGTCATTCACACACATGGTTTTCCTTCCCCCTCCTACACAACTCCTACATAGTTTAGTCACAAGGATGATACATGCCCAACGTTAAAAGATCGTGTTACTATTCCACCGCATGTCTAATCAGGCAGGATTTATTTGTTGGGCAAGTTTGAGCAAAGGTTATACAAAAACACTCATTGGCATCAGACAGACAGTGAAGTACAGTATTGAGACTACAAAAATGACTAAAATGGGCAAAGGGTTGTAACTTGTCTGGAGACAGAAAATCACTGGGTCAAGGCAGAGATAACTGAATCATCAGAGTGAGTCAAAAGCACCACTAAACTTTATAGTATCTTCATTATATGTAGCAACTGTTAAAGCTTGTACATATTTATCTTTTTTTGTTGAAATTATGAGCTAATGGGTAACGAGACATTTTCTGGATGGCGCATCTGTAGCGGCAAAAAATAATTGTTTGCCTTCTGAGAAGGACATCTCATCTTAAACCACACTTTACAGCATTTTCTGATTAAAATTTGTAATCTGAAAGCAGCGCCACTGGCTAGAGCAGGAAGCCCAGATATATTGAGAATTAACAAGGTTTTCAACACTGGCAATGTTTGAGAACCAAGATGATGAACTCTTAATTTTGACACTTAAATATGGCTCCACTCTTGTTATGTTTTTGTGGAACAACATTTAGGGAACTCCTCTCACATTTTCCATATTGCAAAGTTTAAAGCTCTGAAATTCAGGCAGTACAGTTTAGCACCTGGACTTGTTTTTAAAAAAATCCAGGACTACACTGTTAAAATATCTGTAGAACTGAGTCATCTTGGTAAATAAAAAAAAAAAATGAAGACCTTCTACCAAAAAAAAAAACAAAAAAA
>JBBDHI010000003.1:23945826-23957563 GCA_037177115.1 Craterocephalus stercusmuscarum
CTTGATAACTTTTACAGCTTTTTAATATAACTATTCTGCCATGAGGTAAGTATGTGACAACACCTGTATTGTTTTTATTTTGTATATGTGTTAGTAAGATTATACAAAAACAACCATAAAAACGTTTTAATGAAACTTGGTGGAAAGATGGAACAAGTGAAAAAAGAGAAGAGCCAGTGATGTTTTGGTTTAAATCCAGGTCACATTTTTTTCTTAAAAAGCTGTAAAAGTTATCAGGAAGCTACAGATCTAAGTTCTTATTTAATACCTGAACACATGCAGAGCAGACTAGCAGAAAATAATTATTTATCATCAAAACAGGACCCGCTCATGAAGCTTGTGCAGTACCGCAGCAGTATAGTATGTGAGGATGTTCAGAGGTGAAGCTAGAAAAAGGTTTCACTAACTGGGAGCATCGCAGTCGACACAGAAGTTGTTGCCCTTTGCGTTGCGGATGGCCTGCAGAGCTACTGCTTCGCTCTGGCTGTTCTTGCGATCCTGGGATACACAAACAGGAAAAATTACAATAAATGAACAACCAGTAATTATTGTCAGCGTTTAGCTAGTTTCTTGCCTTGTGTTTGCTGCTCTCACACAGCTGCAGACTTGCTAGGATCTGGCTCTCAATGGCTTGGACCCAAGAGTCCCTCTCCTCCACACTCTGGGCCTCGAAGTGCCACGTCTGGCCGGTGCTCGACACAACGAGGAAGTCAAAATTGTCCTCTTCTGAAACAGTAACACATGCACAGAGGTTTTTCTGCAGGGGTTATTTTGACCTGAATTTTTAAAGACAATTTCTTTTTTTCTTTTTTTTTTTATTATCTTATAAACTAGAATGATCTTTTTTCCCTTTGTTTTCAAGCATCCTCAAGCAGGGAAAATCACAGCATCAAAACATGTCTGAAGTTTTGAAATATAATACTTAATTTAATGTGACGGAGGCAATAGGAGTTTGATATGTGCAAAAGTTAGTAATGTGAGTAAATACTGTGTACATATTAGTTGGAATATTGCTGTTCAGCATTACCTGTCTTGCTTACGTTTCTTAAGCTACCAAAACTTTTTAGCTTCCACATTTTGCGCTTGGCTGCATGTGAAAGAGAAAATAGTGGAGAAAAGACAGAGAGAGAAAAAAGTAAGATTGGAATTCATAAATTTATGTTACATAACACATTAAACTTATTGAATATTTCAATCTATTGTTAAGTCATTAATCATTAATAATTAAAACAAATATCTCAAATGGGACTAAAAGTGTAGGAATATTATTAACATTACAAAGTAACTGATTAAATGCTGTTTATTTAAATGTTTATTTTAGTATTTTCTATACCATCTGCTTGTCCCAAGGTTGAATCTCCTTTTTGGTTCATGCTCTTCTTTCTGCGGTTCTTCTTCCTGTCTGTCAATGGGGATGCAGAAC
This sequence comes from Craterocephalus stercusmuscarum, assembly GCA_037177115.1. Classification (NCBI taxonomy): domain Eukaryota; kingdom Metazoa; phylum Chordata; class Actinopteri; order Atheriniformes; family Atherinidae; genus Craterocephalus; species Craterocephalus stercusmuscarum. The sequence continues at coordinate 23,947,250 of JBBDHI010000003.1, forward strand.
CGACATCTTTGGTGGAAGAAGAGCTGGAGACTCCCTCAACTGCAGAATCTAACAAGGAGATAGGAAAACTTTTCAAATGATCTAAAACTAGAGTGACGTCTGAATATATAAAGTCCCTCTCATACTAAGAGTAGGAGGACACAGCTGCATACCGATGTTACTCCTCAGGAACAATGGACCTCCCAGTCCTTCCATCTCCTCCACTTGCAGCAGGCCACTCGCACTCACTGAGACGTCAGACATGAGAGTTACTATAAATACAGCACATTAGCTGAACAATAGATTTAAAAATGATTTACAAAACCGCCAGAGCACAAACACTTTGGGACATTAAATTTTTTCACCGCTGTCAAGATAAAAGTCAGAGGATGCTGCTGTTTGGATTCCACGTTAGCAGAGGTCATTTAGAAACAGATGGAAGTGATGAGGAGCATGTCGAGTTGACAATCTTGCACAGCTTTCACATGACCTCCCACCAGAACCAAAATTCTGTGCCACTGGTTGCCTGTCAGTGAGATGGTTTTGTTCAGGCCATATGGTACATTTTATGAGGAGTGACGTGCACTTTGTCCGGGACCTTGTACAGAAAAGGCCTTCATGAAAACTTACTGGGCTTCCTGTCTGACCTAGTGATGTGATTAGGAGGTCAGTGTGGCGCAATATGCACTGACACTGCATCTGCTTAGGTGCCCAGTAGATTTTACAAAGAACAGGCTGACATACGAAAATGGCTTGGATTGCTTTGAAAGCCTGGCGAAAGCTATAAGTAACAAGACTTGACTTTTACATATCTTCCTCTCTCTCTTGCATGGCTTTTAAAAGCATTTCTTTTCTTGCAGAAAATTCTTTTGACTTCTAGAGTAAAGGCAGCACGAGAAGAAAAAGCTCAGATCAAAATGCTGTGCTATAAGCTGTGATCTATCTTTAATTTCAATGTTTTCATGGTCACATATATCAGCACGTTGCCATTCATTTAGGTTTATTTCTATATAGAAAGAAAACAACCCAGTTTTTTCATCTTTTTGCCATTTAATATTAAAAGGCCTGGCTCAGCTACTCTACGTGTATTTTTAATGAGGCATCAAAATGTAGAATTCCCAGCATCTCATCAATTCAATGTACAGTTCAGTCTTTACCCTCAGGTCCCAGCACATCTTTAACCCGCCCATTGAGCCCAGCTGGGGGGCCACATGTCGGCACAGCGCGAGGCGGTCGCTTTCCCGGAACCTTCACCGTAACTCGCAGCAGGTCCATCTCTTTCCCCGGGGCATTCAGCATGTAATCCTGCCAAAGCAAACACCAGCCCCTGCCATCAGACATCAGTCGTGCTTTCGGCAGCTTAATGCTCCACAGCACTGTGTCAACACGCTGACTCACATTGACACTGGAGTGATAGGACAGTATGCCATCGTTGGAAAGCGTGACATACTTCTTCTTCCACTCTTTGTTGAGCGAGTTCCCACTGCGCTTCAGCAAGATGCCCTGATGGAGATAACGAAAAAACCGAGGAGTGAGAATTTATTGCAGATGCCTCGCGTGTTCCTTTCACACATTTCAGTAGCATAATGACTGCAGGCTGCCAAAAAAACACCCACCATCTATTCATCAAGCCCGTATGGGTGATCGCAGCACTTCATCACTCCACATGATAAAACTGGCTTCACACAATTCCAAGTGTATGTTGGTGCGATGTCCTCAGCTGAGGGTCATCAGATCCATCATATCTGTTTCTTTATCAAGTATAAATCTGTGTCCTACCTGCTTGATGGGAATGTAGCGTCCACTGCCAAAATCGCCCTTATAGTCTGCACTCCGTCGGTTTGAGTCACTGCCTCTGCGGCCCTAAGGAAGGCAGGCAAGAATGGGGCGATAGTTGAGATTATCATAGATATTTAAAGGATTAAATTCTATTAAGAATCAAAGATGGCACCACACTTTTAGATGTGGCAAGATGAAGAGGCCACATCACAGATGTAGGGAAGGATCAAACAAAGAGAAAGGAAGGAGGAAAATGACATCCATTCTTAAATTGATAATCAGGGGGAATACTACATCACTGACAAATATAAGGGACTATCTTAGAGTGCTGATAGACTGAGCAAGGATATCAGAAAGGCAGTTATGTGTTTCTCCAAGACACATCTGCAAGAACATATTTCCAGTCTCTAACACCTCAGTCAGATTATCAGATCATAGAGGAGGACAAAGAGTACAGACCGGCCATTAAGAACAAAGAAAGAGGGATTACGGTCTTGCTAACAGATTGTGTAATACTCTACATGTGTTGGGAAGTGTTTGTGCAAGCTGTGTTCCTAAGTTCTGGCTGATTTGGCTGCAAACTAGATTAATTTGCACATTTCATCTTGGGAACAAGAACTTTTTCTCAAACTTAAACATGTTTGAAGTTCTGTGTTCTGCAGTAATCTCAGATTCGTTTTCTACTCTCAAAGTTTTACACTAAAGTTTGACAGTTTTAGAACAGATCCACAGTACAAAGTGCATCTAAAGCTCATGGGAAGTGCGTATTTAGCAGTTTATCTTTCTGAGATTGCTACCCTCTACACTTGAGTTATGTGCTTTTCTACCAGCGCCATGTTTATAATTCGACAGTGTTGTTGGGATGTTTGGCTGTGTCTGAATGTTAAAGTCAGAATCATGAGTGTAGTGGATAGCACAGGGAGAGACACCCGTCACCACAGCTCTTTTTAACCCATTTTTCACCATCAGATGGTAGAAACTAGCAATATTCCCTTGATATAGACTGTTAAACATGAAGAAGAATCATTATGTTTCACTGAGTGTTCATGTTAAGAACTTTATTACTAATCTTGGATAAAGTTATATCAATCACTTATTGCCAATTTAAGATAAATATTTGAGCTTGGCTTATTTTCTCTTTTGTTCAGTGTGGTATTATTCCATGGATGTAACAGGGCTATAAAAACACTGCTGTTGACACTACTTGGGTTTATAATAATCTTTGTATTCCATTCTTTTCTCCCTGCTAAATTTACAAAGCACACATCATTAACCTATATTGCAGCAATATTATTTCCCTTTAAGGACTAATTAAGTACAACTCAATTCATTTCAAAGGACAGCGTCTACTGAGTATAAAGGCTGCCACTGGACTGAATCGTTACATGAGCTGACCCAAAATTCTACCACTGCTGTTTGCTCTTATCATGTTCAACACCAGACGCAGCAGGGAGCTGTTTTTAAACAAAAAAAGGGAACTGATAAACTGATTAATAGGCTACCAGCCCAGCATGAAGTGGCATTTTGACGAAGTTATAAAGTTACATGCAAAAACACACTGCATTTAGAAGAAAAACGATCAGATATCTACCAGAGTAGATGGTGTAGGCCAAAACAGAGCTAAAGATAAAGTGAATATTAGAATTACATTCCTTTGCTTGGCACAAACATGAATTTAAATAAATGATAATTCGAACGTTTAGCTGGATTTATGGATTGGCAATGGATGCAAAATACAATTTACTGCAAGTAGTAAGCATGAAATTTGAGATAAATTGTCAAAAAATCTGTAAATAACTGTAATACATATAACATAGCAGCCAATTAATTGTAGAGCAAATATTAGTTAAACTTGCCAATATACTCAATATTTTATATATCAGAAATCCACAGGGTTTTTTCATATGAAAAAAAAAAGTGAAGAGGGTTTTTTCAGCCACTCAAAAAGCTTTCGTCATCTTGAATATATATGTGGACTGGAGCAGTGGGAACCATCTCCTTCTTAACGTGAACACGCTGAAGAAGGTGATTATTGACTTTAGGAGGAGGAAACACACACACACACCTGCCTCTCACAATCTTTAGAGAGGAGGTTACAGGTTGGGCAGGAAGATCAACACAGATGCTGTGTACAAGAAGCAGTGGAGCAGACTCTGATCCTTCAGTGTCTGCAACAAACAGCTAAAGTTGTGTGTGGTGGCCTGTGCCATTGCGTACGCTGAGGTGAGCTGATGGAGCAGCATCAGTTCCAGCAATGCCAGCACAACCAACTGACTGATTTATAAGGTGGGCAAGATTATTGGACAGAACCTGGAGACACTGGAGACAGTCAGAGACAAATCTCTGAAAAAAAGATCTCCATCATGGAAAATGCTTCATTCTTGCTACACTGTCCACCTAAGAGACAGCAAATCTGCAACAGCTCCTCTGTCACAAAGAAAGGTTAAAAAAACCCTTCCTTTCATTTAGAATACCACTGTACAATAAATACTCCATGTGTGAGGTGATCATGTCTCTGCACTGCATCCATATCATAACATGTACAGTCTTCCTGTTCAAACAGGTGCTTCTAAATAAATCTGAATATGAGCATTAAGTTGATTTTTTACACAGAATCATTGGACAGATTCATCACACAGACAGATATGTTCCAAGTCTTTATTTATTTTCATGTTGATGTGTGTGAGGACTGTATATAGAGATGTGTTTCCCTTTTTGAATTGGTTTAGTGAATATGGGGTTCAGGTCTGGACTCTGTGTGGCCGATCTATGTGTTAAAATGAAATCTCATGTTCCCTGAACTCTTTCACAATATGAGCCACATGAATCCTGGAGTTGTCATTTTGGAATAAGGCCGAGGCCATCAGAGAATAAAAATATCAACTGATGAAATAACCTGTTCATTCAGGTACTCAGCTGACCTAATTTTTGGGCACATTGTGTTGCTGAACATAGACCTGATTCTACATCTGACCTGGTGCAACAACCCCAGATCACAAACTGATCCCATAAGCTTGTACAGTAGGCACTGGGCATGATGGCTGCATCACTTCTTACCCTGATGCGGCCATCACTCAGGAACTGTGTAAATCTATACTCTTCAGACCACAGTCCAATTCAGTCCAATCTTTATCAGTTTGACAGTTTGCTAGCAAACTGAAGTCTTTTTCTCCAGTTGGCCTCCCTCATCAGTGGATACATGTATATGTGTATACATGCTCTTATTTTCACTATTAAACATAGTACTGAGATCTACTGTTGTTTTTCTTAAGTTTGATTTCACTTACCGTATAAGTGATTGTAGATTACTATAATTCAGAATTTTTACAACCACACTTCTTCCCCACTTGGTTCCCCACAATCCTTCCAGGGTTTAAATAATGCATTTGACCGCTCTTAACCCAATTTTAGCTGTTTCTGCATGTCCTTTAATGTTTTTTCTGCATGATGCATGCTAATGATCTGACCCTTCTGAAACAGACTAACATCTTTACCACAACCAGGGGAAATGCTTGTTTAATAAATGAGACATTGCATCAGCTGGGGCTAAAAAGCGTGTTGCCAGCTGAAAGTAATTATTCTGTACTGCATCTGTATTTACAATATCACCGTAAAGATAATCTTGCATTGAAAGGGGCTCACAGTTTGCAGATAAAACCTGGGAACTTCATTAGATGTGAGGTGATAAGAACAAAAATGAGGATTAAATGAAGAAAAAGCAACGAGGCGTCAGTGCGGAGCTGGAGTTTGCAGTAGACTTACAGCAAATCTGGGGGTGCGCCTTCGAACGCTGCGGGCTGATCCGGTTGCAGCGCTGTCCTGTTTCTCCCCTCTCAACGTTCTGCCAATCTCTTTATGGCTGATCACAGGAGTGGAGGGAAGTGAAGAGGAGTAATCACTGCTCTGACCACCATTACTGGCCTACAGAGAGGAAAGAGCCAGAGCAGAAGGGGGAAGGAGGATACTGTGTGATAACTGAGCAGCAGCAGATAAGCGTGCTGAAAACAAGCAAACCGAAAATACAAAAGACTCAGTACCAATAGATAAACAGAACAACAGGTGTTTTGTGAGATTTACCTGTCCTGGACAGATACCGGACACTGGTGTGGAGCCTCCAGAGTGACTGGGCGAGTTGGGAAGAGATTTGCAGGAAGCCAGTAAAGCAGCTTGCTTCTTGGCTGCCATGATCTTTTGAGCAGCTTTGAAGAACAACAACAACAACAAAAAAATAGCATTTACCCTAAAAAATACACACACTATTCAGAATTGTGCATCATAGGGCAGAACTAGCCGTCATTTCATCATCTGGCTGTGACAAGGACACCCACCATCATTGAAGACCCTGTTGACATTGAGACCATACGTCGCACAGGTTTCATAATATGTGCAGCGTCGCACATCTGAACAGAGCTGTCTGGCCTTGGCATCATCTATTACCCTTGGGTTGGTGCTGCTGATCTTATCTAGAGAAAAGCACACACATCACTTAGTCACAATACAAGTTCCTGTATGCAAACAAAGCACACGTTGGGTGCGAGTCTTACCCTGAGTGCCAACAACTATGAAAGGTATCTCAGTGACAGGCCGATGCATAGCAAGCTGGTGATAGATTTTGTAAACTTCCTGGAAGCTGGCCTCGTTTTCCAAGCTAAAGACTAAGATGACAGCATCCACCCAGCTTGCGAGCTAAAAAAAAAAAAAAAAAAAAGAGCATTCAAAATAAACATGAAAATGCTTAGAATAAATCTAGTTGCTGATTTTACACAACCCACCTGGGCCCCTGGCAGCTCTGTCTCTTCTCTGATTAGAAGCAGGTGACTCTGTCCATCCACCAGCACATCCTTGATGTACTGACGTCCTGTTAAACATTGTTAAACACGACAGTTTAGAAAATCCAAGCAAAACTAATAATTAGCATAGTCCTGTACTGTATCGTTTACACTACATGGAGTGTATACATTATTGATTATGTGGGTACATGAAAAATGGAAATGACTGCACTTAGGGGGTCACAGAAAAACACAAGAAGAAGCTGCAGGTAATGAGATGTTAAACGAACCCTCAGCATTCTCCAGTGCCAGGTAGCTTCCTGTTAAGTGTCTGTGGACAAGAGCAGACTTCCCACTGCACAGACCTCCCAAGACACCCTAAAAAAAGAAAGGAAGCAGGCCCACACAAAAACGTACAGCGTTTATTCAGCAATAGATCCAGCTCAGAGGTTGTAAGAGCACGCGTGGCGTTTTGCTTACCAGATGAAGTTCTTGCACAGTTTGATTCATTGTCCATTCTTGACTGCTGGTGCATGCAGCTGAAGAAAAGCAGTGACAGCAAGAGAAAAACAAGAGAAGTGGATTCATTAATGAAAGAAAAAAGTAGAAAAGAAGCACAGGACTGCCACAAAATGATGGATCGGTGCCTTGATATATTGCATGAGGCTGAAACAAACCAATAATGGGACAATGTTGGAGTTACTGGAAGCTGTACTTTGTGCTGGGCTTGGCTAATCACTGCCCACATCCATTTCTGAACCGAAAACATAGAGATCAAATTACAGCCGATCCACTGATCTGACTGAGAGGAGTATGGCAAGAAATGTCTTCCTAGAATTACAGCTTCAGGGTCAAAACTAAGTTCTGTGCAGTCGCAGATCCTTGACCTTTGATCCTGTTATCAGTTCCAAAAAGGGACATTTTTGGTAGATTTAATCAGTAACCCTAAAGGCTTTCCCGATGTTGAACGTAGCGGCTGTGGCTCAGTGGATAGAGCTGTCACCTACTAAAACAGGAGGTCGGCGGTTCGATTCCACTTGGGTACATGCCAAAGTGTTCTTGGGCAAGATACTGAACCCTACCTTGCCTCCCGATGTGCCTATCGGGTGTATGAATGTGTATGTATGTTAGCTTCTAAAGCACCAAGTATGATTCAGTATAGGTGCTGTGTGAATGGGTATGAATGGTTGAATGAGACATGTAGCGTCAAAGCGCTTTGAGTGGTCACATGACTAGAAAAGCGCTCTACAAGTCCATTTCACTTTTACAATAACAGTAGGCTATAGACAAGAACTCCAAATACAGGTGAGAAGGTTTTGTCTCTTGAGCACAAAAGTTTAAGTTCATTCTTGAGTCCATGTGAATGTTTGTGGCATGTTTGGTGAAATTCCTCTGAGGTATTGGAACAATACTTTATTCAGGTGATTGCAACAGAAAAATAAACTTAAAAGACCAAGCAGCTGGTACAAAAGATCAGACTATTTAAAACAAATATTTGACACTGGTCATTTGCTATAAAAACAAAAGAGAAGAAAAAACTACAACAGTCAAAATGTTGTACACTATTTAAACTAGTGATTGATCTAAGTCAGTCAGGGAGCTTCAAATTTAACAATGAGAAGATTCTGTAAAATGGAAAAAAGTTCAAACTGATACCAAGGTTCTTGGCAGAGGAAAAACCTCCCAGGTGTTATATAGAGGCATTGCTGACTGCCTCCCTGCCTGTGGACTCAGCACAACAAGGAGTCAGAGAGTCTAAATGTTCGTCAACGTGCAGGGAGGCTGCAATTCCCTGCACCATGGATTGCAAAATGTTTGCTTGTGTTAGAGGGCATGCAAAATATCAGTCTGCATTAATGCAACATTCCTTTTTTATACCTTTTATTGTGGTTACCCTACAAGCATCCCTCTCTGACAAGGTTGTTTTTCCTTTTTTTGGCATTTAAGACTTAAAGCAACAAAGGGAATTGTCTGATTGTAGAAAAATGTTGGTGTATTTTATATAAGAAGCTGACCGAAACAAGACCTTGGTGCTTAGTGTTTTGCTGTATCCAGAAGGAAAAAAAAGATAATCTTCACCGGGACTTTGAAGAATCTAAATACATTTTTTACACAGTGGTTGTTCATTCAGCAAGTGCATGGAGATGTCAGAAGAGAAGATATTTTTAGATTCTCTCTTTTATGTTTGTCATTGTCTTTAAGAGTGCAGCATCTGAGCAATCTTGCGGCTGAGTTTTTTAGAACAATTGTCTAAAAAAAGGGATCGCAGATGCCTTTACGGCATGATCTTTTTCTTCAGAGAAAAATCTTGAGGGCTGACCCTCGGAGCAAATGTGTCGTAAAGAGGAGTTTCAAAAGATCAGTAGAGGATTGGAGTTAGATTTATACGGAACTTTGCTGAGCTGAGGCCGACACCAGCTTCACTAGAGAAGAGCTCCTTCCCCTGTCAAGTCTTTATAGTCTTTAAATCATATCAATAAGCACATATTAACTGCGTTATAAAACAACCTGAAACGTTTGTTCAGTGTTTCTGCGGTGAAGAATCAGACGTTCACTTTCCACAATTTCCTTTGCAATGGAATTGCAATTGGGTACCCCATATATATTTACCAGATGGCTGACAATAAACAAATAAGCTGTTTCCATGTTAATTAAACAGCCGCCTCAGTATTCAAATAAAAAATAAAAAATAAAAAAGCTATGATTAGAGACAGGTATTTTTCTATTTAATGGTTAACCGTGTTAAGAACAACCCCATTTTATGGTGTAATTTAAGCCCTCAGCACAATAAACAGAGCTGATACTCTATCACATTTGATGATAACAGACAAAAATAAGACTTTGCAGAGTGGAAAAATGATGTGACAAAACTATAATGGAAAAACACAACAGAGTCTGTCACAGTGAGTCACAGCAGTAGAGCTTACTGCAAATGGCAACCCTAAAGATTTATCATTGTCCCTGTTTTTATTACTCTGTCGCATACTCTTTAATTCAGCTCTGAGGTCACAAACATATTTCTTTTCTAAACTCTGCAAAAATATAAATCAAAAATATAAATCATGACTCATTTACTCAGATTTTTAGCTGTGATGTTTTTCCTCAAACAACTGAGAGATTCATCTAGGACCTTTTGATGAACGGTTTCAGGGTTTGGGAGTGTCAGAAACTTTAAACTAAATGTAAAAAAATCAAGATGTACCCAGTGGTGACAAGAAAGGAAAAATTATGCCACAAAACTAAATCTTTTTTAATTAAGGTCCGCGCATTGCCACCACTTAAAATGATACTAAACATTAAGCGATTTTTTTTTTATTTTAGTTTTCCTGGAACTGTTGTTTCTCTACCTTCCTCTCTCAAACTCTCCTTAGCTGGATTTAAGTGAGGCAACAAGTTGAGAACTTAACCCTTTTTATCCATTTTTTTTCAGTGTGCTCTGGACTGCCATCACTTTGAAAAATCTTTGTGGAAAATCTTCATTTGACTACTTTTCACTCTCTTTCCCATTGATTCACGTGGACACGATGCTTTAACGTTCAGGGTGAGCGGGCTTGAAACTCAGAAACCAACAAGTCAGTCACCAAATCAGGCGAATACGTAGTTAGGTTATTCTAATGAAAACCTTTCTCAACTTCTAAACTGCAAACTTCCCCTTCATTGACCCATGATGCGAGATGTCAGCGCATTTAAAGCAAATCTTGCCTAAAAACTGCACTGCAAAAACAGCCCTACTTAAAATAAGCTAAATATTCTTAAAAATGACCAAATATGCTTATTTTGAGCAAAA
>JBBDHI010000003.1:24067743-24080394 GCA_037177115.1 Craterocephalus stercusmuscarum
TAGTTAGTGTCTAACCTGTTAAAAAACTGAAAAAATACATTTCTTTTTACCATACATTTTTAGCAGATATAATAAAACAAACATACATACTTAAATAAGTACAAGACCTGATTTGGAAGTTATAATGGCAACTCTGGTCCACTACTCAAAATATTACTGCCAAAAAAGAAAGAATACAAACGGGAGCATGTTACAAAGTTACGATGTGTTGTTACAAGCGTTATCCTTTATATATGCACAAACATATTCAAAATGTTAATCTCATTCACCCAATAGGGCAGACAATGACGCGAAATGCCAGCATTACGGTAACAATCACAAACAGAAAGTAGAGCAAGAGCAAGATGGAACCAAGCGCTCTATTCATTTTCCACTTACAAGCTATAATGGTGGCGATGAATAAAAAAAGCAGGAGGAAGAGAAGCACAGTGGAACAGACAAGCCCTCTGCTTGTGACAGCCATTGGACGGAAACCATAGATGAACGAGTACAGGATCCCTGACAGCGGTAAACTATTGAACAGAGAAAGAGCGAGAAAATTCCTATCACTGCATTCAACTTTCCAGTCACATCATTCAAGATGACTATCCGGCTATTGACTCACCACACAGTGATTCTAAAGATGTTGGCGCCCACATTGCTGGACACAGCCATGTCCCCGAGCCCTTTACGAGCCACGATCACACTGCTGATGAGGTCAGGGTTCATTGCTGCTGCTGCAAGAATAAACACCTGTAGGATGCTAAAAGTCTCACCCACCTGTAAAAACATAAACCGAGAGTCAACGTGAGCAAGCAGAAAGTCCAGGATCCCTCCATCTTTTATTTAATACATCATAATCATTTAAGGAAAAACCTGACCTGATGGGCCCACCAAATGCTCAAGAAGAAGAAGACAACGAGCCAAAGGATAGAAACCAGATAGGTCATCACAAAGTATTTTCTCGATTCCTGTCGGACAAAGTGGAAAATGAAAACATAAAATAAAAAAACAGAATTTGAGGCCCAGTTCGTCTGAACCATCCAGCTCAGTCTCACCTGTCTGCGGACATCAGGAACTGTGAGCCACAGTGGAAAGGTGATGGGGAGCAGGAGGAGGTATCTGGCTTGTTTGCACCTCGTGTCAGGCCAACGTAAAGACAGTGGCTCATCGTTCTTTTCCTTCCTCCCCATATTTTCATCACCTTCTTTTTCAGCGGGGCCGACACTGTTTTCATTTTCGCCACCTTCACCGTTGTCTCTAGGGCGTATGACCCCATGCTCTCCAGAAAGCACGTTCCCCTCTGAGCCATTTTGCTGGACATAAAAAGCCATCCTTACAGAGACTAGCATCAACATTTTTTAGGAACAATTTGAACACACTTAAAGAGACCTTTTCTCCTTCACTAGGCATTCATTTCCTGTCCTTCTACCCTTGGATCTTATTGTACTGAACTGCTTAATATGCAGTGACCCAGCAGATTTCTTTCATTAATGGTCATAATTACAGTTTACAACTTAAATGCAAGCATCAATATTGCATGTTAAAAAAAGCACCCGTTTGAATAATATGGTATGCAATCTATACAGAATCTGAGGGAAATTACAGAGGGATGAGTGCATATGCAATTAAGCTTTTTATGTAATGATTTTAACTTTGAAATTTGGAACAAATGCCTTGGTTAGGCTCATTTTCAGATGCTGTTGCTCTTTTTCGATTTCATCTAATTCATGGCATTTGCTACATTCTTTGCGCTCATCAAAAATAACTGTATTTTTCTTCATAATTTATTATCCATCTGTAGATTATTAAAGTTTTTTATTAAATGGTTATACAGATTAAGTTATCTTACAATTATCTTACACTACAATGTAAGTATGCAGAGTAGGGATGGGCATAATCAATCAACAATAGTTACTTTCATCAATGACATATTTTTTTAAATCAACAAAACAAATGCATCTTTAGACTGGTGTTGAAGTTGTGTGTGAGCGCTTCATTTCCAGTGTAACCACTGAATGAATTTTGTTTAACATCCACAATAGTTGTTAATCTTGCAATAAAGATCTAAATGAGGAAACACACTGTTTTCCCTACTTTCACTGCATTTATAAATATTACATTTTTATATTAAAACATAAATGATTAATTAAAAAAAATAGTGATATGAACCAATTTTCATACTCTCGATAATTTTTTCCTTAATCACGACATAGGATATTTATCTCGATATAAATCTTTTTTGGCCAAGTAAACAAAGAGACAGTTCAAATTTATGGCCTTGAGTGCTAAATGCACTTTTATTAAGGATCAGAAGCACGTGTGCATCAAAATATTTGACTGAAATTAAAGTTTATGTGTATTAAAATAAAAAAAAACTTTTCTGCACCAGAAGATACAGTTGTGCAAAATGCTATAAGAGATATTTCTAACTCAAAACAAGCTAACTTGATATAAACGATATTCCCTTATTCTATATCTTGTGTGACACAGTCTCGATATATCTGAAAATCTTGATATATTGCCCAGCTCTAAATAATACAAATAAAATCTTAGCCCTAGTCTGATGGCCTTGTTTAATTCCACTGCATATTCTAAGCTAACAGAAAAAATCCTCAAATTCGTAGCAGCTCAACTGTGAAGCCTGTTTAACTGAAGAAGTACTGTAATTACACCCTTTTTGAAGATGTGAGTACCCATATTACCTTCAGCTCGGATGCATTTTTACAAGCTACTACATAACAATGAATTCCACAAGGTTTCATCCTTACCCTCAGTGTGTGAGAAGCTGTCATCTGTCAGTTTCCACTGGACCAGAACTCCTATTAGGCTGAGAGCAGGCCAGATGCCCAGTATGACCCAGCTGTACCAGCACAGTGCGGGCCCGGGTGTTAGGCGCAAGCAGTCATACACGTGTGTAGCCAAAACCAGCATCTCCACAAAGTAATCCGCACACACCGTCATGATAGCTGCTCCAAACACGGCGGTGGAGAGCATGGTGAACATTTTCTGCCACTGCAGCGTCAGCACTGCAAACAGCATGCCTGTTCCCAGAAGAGTCCCCAGCGGCACCCAGACTGTGGTGGGCGTGTAGAACTGGTGAGTGACCAGCAGGGCAGCGAGAGCCAGAAGGAGTCCCAGCAGCAGGCCTGTCATGAAGAGGCCGACGCTTCGCACCAGCATGGTGACCAGGCCACACAGCAGGCCTATGCCGAGGCCGATACCTGCGCTCGCCTCCACGCTGAGCTGGGTGTCCAGAACGTGCTCCTTGTGGCACAGCAAGAAGATAATGACCGAGCCAAACATGAGACCAGACAGGAACATGACGGCCTTGAAACAGCGGTAACCTGAAGGAAGAAAACGCAGGTTAAGGAGTCTGATATTTCAAAGTTGTGAGAGACAACAGAACCAGCAGTTTTCCAATGATTTCACTGTTTCAGCGCAAACACAGCAGGCTCCATCTGGTGACATGTGTGCACACAGTCATGTGACAACCTGACAATGTCTTATGTCACTGCAAGTTTCAGCTCGCTTCACGTCAATGTTTGTGAACTGGCAAGGGTCCTCACCAAAGAAGCAATAGATGATGCCAAAAAGGCAACACATGGAGCAGATGACTGCAGGGATGATGTCATATTTTCTCTCTATTTCCAAACTGCAGATGTCAGCCTCAGCCATGCCTGCCCCTTCCCCATCGGGGCTCAGCCCAGTGGGATCAGTCATCCTGATTGAATGTTGCAGGCTCCGGGACAGGCTAAAGTTCAGGATGAGGGTAGAACTTCACGGTATTATCTCAAATCCATCTGAGCAGGATTGACAACTGTAAGAGAAGAGAAAAGGGTTGCAAAGAGTAAGAAAGTGCGGCCAAACTTTAGTCAACTAATTCATACAACAGCTTCGTCCTGGTTCACACAAAGAGCCCAGGTACTTAGACATAAAGGTGAAGTGTAAAATCTTAAAGACAACTGTGACTTTCGGTAAACTCCTTTGTTTCTGCAGCTGTTGTGGTAACCTAAAGAAAAACTCACTTAATTCAACTACAGCCATGAATCTGTCTAAGATTTCTTTTCACAATTTTATTTGATACATTTAGTGATTTACAAATCATTTAGTTCTAGGAATAGTAAATCCATTTGTTTCTTATTAAATAATCCATTTATCTAAAAGGACAAATAGTGCAACCACACTTAGCTAAAGTCTTAAAAAGACACTATTTTATCTAATAGGGTATAACATTTTTGGAAGCAGTGTACATTTCTGCTCCACTTTCTTCCTTCTCCTTTATGATTTGTGTCTGCAGATGTGCGACCACTGGTGCTCTCGAAAGATTATACCATACTTAAAGTGGCAGACCTGCAGGGAGCCGCAGAGGGCTGCTGTAGGGCGGACTGCTCCTTCTGAGGCTGCTGGCAGGCCTCCTGTATGAGCTCACCACAGCTGGGATCAGATTACAACTTATTCACGTTGTCTGCTTGAAAGAAACAGTCAGGAACAGTCGGCCCTGTCTTCTGTGCTTAATAACAGCCAGCTTCTCTCTTTTCACTCCTGCTCTCCACCACTCCTTCTTTACCTCAACGTTTTTCCAACCTAAATATGTTTTTCTTCTGCTAAAATGTGACACGATTGTTTTGCCTTGTATTCTCTCCACCTCAGACACAAGTCGGTGTAATTTGCGTGTCGAGCCCATGAATGACTTTACGTGGAAAAAATGAGGCCGTAGGAAAGTTTCCTTTTCTTCTTCGGTCACTCTAAGTTCTTCAGTACCTATCCTCTTCAGGCGTTCCACAACTAAAAACTGTGATGTTTCTGTTTTTCACTGTAAGATCGGACACAACCGAAGATAAACATTTAAACTTGCTCTACAATACAAATGGGAAAAAAATGCAAACTTATGAAATGACTCATGGATTGTTGTGCAAACCATCTTATGTGCAAAGGAAGAGGAAACGAAAAATGGAGGAAAATAAATTCAGCTTCTACAGGACTATGAGTACAAAGAAAACTTCATGTGGTGTTTTGGACAGTGTGGCGTTCAACATTGTTAGCTTGACACAAGAAAGCAGCAACTTTGACATCTATTATTATGATTATATGGGAATAACAGATCTATTCTAATTTTCAACATATGGGCCGATATCTAGCCAGATTATTAAAGGAACATCCATCTGTTTCTTCCACCTCTCTATATATCAGAGCAGTTTCTTAATGATGCACAAATTAAGCCAATCATGCTGAAAATAGTTTCAATAAGTTCAGATTAGACATATAGGTTGGAGTGAGATGAGTTAGATTAAGCTCTATAAAATCAGCCAGAGTGAGACCTCTGTCCAGGTGAAATCTTTGACATCCCCTTTGATGCTCTCTCGCCACTGAGTGGTGGGGTGTGAATTGCAGTCTGTCAAAATAACGGACGGCCTTCAGATTTTTCCATTGTTGCTCTAAAAAAACGATGACCCCTGGTACTTAGGTACTGAAATATGGTACCGTTTGATTTTATATGAATCCGTACTTGGTGGTTCCGACAGAATTCGGTAGGTAAAGTACTGAATTCGGTATCCAACCCTAACTGGGGTGGGAGAAAAAAAAATCAATTCACATAAATGTCAGGATTTTTTCTTTTTCTTTGTTTTTACTTCTCCGGAATTATAGCAAGCAGAACGATGGTATGGCTGCTGTGTGCTGAGCAAATTTGTCAAGCGGAGCTTTTTTCCTAATTGAAATGCTTTATTTTCAGCTGGTTCAAATACAGCTGCTGAATACATGTGAAAACTTGCTCACATGTGATGAGCATAATGTCCCAGCCCTAAAAAGCACAGAACTTCACACACACAGAGCTCATCTGTCGAGAGACCTCTTCCCACTCTACAACAAAGTTTCCTGGTATAGTAAGAGATAACAAACTTAAGCTACACAGCATACAGCACAATCAAAGCTCAATAAATCGTCCTGCAAAATTTTATCAGCAGATAACAAGCTGAATGCCTTGCATTAAACAGTAGCTTAACAAGCTGCGGTTGTCTTGCTGGATTAAATCTAAGTAACTGAGTTAGTAAATTTAACTGCGAGAATAAATCATCAGCTCTAAAAATGATGTCCACATATTTGATCAGTTTAATTTTATAATGCAATCTAAAAAGTGATGTTTTAATCAGCAGTAACACTTCCATTATTACGAACAAGCTGACATTTCAGAACTACTTTAATAGTAATTTACTTAACTTTGAATATGTGTACACTCTCTGGTCTCTGCCTTATGTTACCTCCCTTCATTACAATGGTGTCCTATATGTCTGGCAAGTTTGGAAGTCAATGCTGCAGGGAGAGAATAGAGCCATTATGGGGCAAAACAAAGACCCCGAGGCCCATGCTGTGACCTCTGGTGGCACTCAAGAGGAAACCATGTGGACTAAAAGCAGACTACATAAAGATTGCCGAGAGAAGCAAGGAAACTGCTACATCTCCAGTTGTTTGCTTTAAAATGGGTGCCAAGTATTTACCATCAGCGAGCTGGTGTGTAACTGGAGTTTGTGGGGGGGTCTAAGTTGGAGCAGAACTATCTTTCTGAATGCTATGGAAGCTGCTTAATCCTCTTAACACTATTTCCTGCAATCTTACATATATGCTTAGCCTGTTAGCATTATTTAATTCAATATTTTACTCATTTTTATCCCTACAATGTCAGAAAATATCACAAAATAATCAAACTATTCAGGTATTCAAAGGTTTGCACTCTAAGCAAGTTACAGGTGAGCTATTGGAATATTATGTTGGCCTTGAGTACACTGCTTGAGCTGTGGGGAGGGGACAGAGCCCTAAAGATTTGCGTGCTCAGCTGCTAAGAAACAGGCAAGGCCGACGGCAAGTTCCCCACATAGCTAATTTGGGTGTGTTTAATCAAGGGGTGGGCTCGTGTGATCACAGCCGAGGATTCTGCAAGTCCTCCACTGACTTGACAGCCGAGACCAGCTGAGAAGTCGAAAACCTGCCGGGTTATGACTTAGCTGTCTGACGACTTTGCTTTAAAGAATCTTACAAGAATGTGAGATGCTCTGCCGTCCAGACAGTTGTAGGTTTTAAATCATGCTGCTTAAAGCTGAACACTCCAACCAGCTGAAAGACTGGACAAGACAGGACAACGGGAGCTGAGGGAATAAAGTTAACGGCCCCAGCGGGGATATAAATGACACTTTCCTGTTTAAAAGCATGAAGGTGCACATCTATAATTCGAAACACCTTACCACAATAACCCAGTTTTACTCTGAACCATAATGAACAAGACATCAAACGTCCAGCAACTAAGCTTCCTGTCCTTCTGCTGCAGGAAGCTCGGGACCAGATGAGGAAGTGGAACATCACGTTTCAGCAGGAACTGACCCCTGTGTTTGTGAGCAGAGTCAGAACTGATGGCTTTGATTAACAACACTGAAGCCAAATAACAGAACTGTAACATTCAACTGACCAGGAGGAACAGGAGACTAAGAAAAAACAACTTTATATGATTTATATGTTGTCCATAAAGCAGCAGGGCCTCGAGCACTGTTATGATACAATGAAAATAAGCTTGAAATCTGTCTGGCTCGCATGCTAATCTACATATAACACTCACCATTGTGTCACAAGTGCCTGAGCTTATGCGACCGAAGCTGAGAAGGGATTTTGTACATAGTAGATCCTGTAATGGTTAGTGCTGCAACAACCTGCATAATGAAAAAAAGCACCACATGACAGCGGGTTTCCACTTATTCCAGGCTTTGAATGTTTAAAGACTCTGTTTCTCTTCGTTTACACCGAATATGAGCTCCAAGTAATCACGTTCAAACTAAATCGCACTGATAATCCGCAATAATAAACATTAAGGAGCAGCAAAGGTGCCTGAGAGTGTATAACTGCTGGTGACTGACAGCAGGGAAAACACAGCCTCTGGCCCATTAAATAGTTTTATTTGTTACTTAAGATTTATTTTCCAGCACTCACACTCACCAAGAGCTGAAAAACGGAATGCAGATGGATAAATACAGCAGTAAACCTAAAACATTGCGGGGACAATCTGCTACCTCCACATGCTCTTCCTTTTAATCCTTTTGAATGTAGCACAATAAAAACTGCCAAGTCGGGTATGTATGGCCCATGGGATACATTTACACACGCCATACTCAGCGTGTGTAACACATGTCAAACACTGGCTCCTAAAGATGCTCTGAACATGTTAATTCAGTGTTGCCTTTTTCCAATCACACTTCCAGCCTGAAAATAAATATATACAATAACAAAACTTGAGCACTGCAGATGTAATTAGCTACTTCAAAAGCTTTCAACATGAGCATTTAACGACCCACAGGATGCATTCACAGGACACAGTCAAAATGGACAAGTACCTCAGGCTACCTTTGCATGAGTTAGTTGCTGTTGCACTGTGGGTGCACCAAAGAGTTTCCACATAAGACTACAACATTAATGAGGTACATTTTTGGGCAGCAATATCATTAATTCCCCCTGAAACTATCACCTCTTAGGTCTTACATGTATTCTCTTCATTGCTATCCGTTCCTACTCATATCCTGCTTAAAGCAAAGCACTAAAAAGACCTCTACAGAGATATTTAAATACAGTTTTCAGTCCATTATTCTGAAAAAGAAAAGTCACAAAAACCTGTACTTTGCTAAATCTCTCACACAGCCTACTGATTATGATCCAAACAAATGAAAATGTGCATAACTATTAAAAATATGGCTGCACTCAACAGCTGGCTTCACTTAATATGTGAATTATCATTTCTATGCGAATCTATTGATTCCAAAAGAAATAGTCCATCTCTTTTAATGCGATATCAGCTGCCTATGTCTCCAATAACAACCACTTGTGGCTATACTTGAAAGATAACATCCAACTTCTTTTTACCTTTCATAATCACATCATTGTAAACAATAAAAGTCTTTCAACTACAATCTTCAGAGAGCTATTTTTAAAAAGGGGCATGAAAAACAAGCAGATAGACAATGAGGAACCTTTACAGAAGAGTCACATGTTGATGGTGCATGAGTATTAACTACACAGCACACATGCGCTTCAACACAGTGAAATCCATCCGCATATTAAGCTACAGCAGGTTGGAGTTGAGTTTCACCAGTACAGGGAGGAGAGAACAGTGTGTGTGGTAAGGAGTGGCTGTTCCATAATGCTCCACTAAGGCCTGTGGTGGAGGAGAGTGTTTAGCAGGGAATGTCCATATGTCAGAGAGCACGACAGCAAAGGTCTGTATGGGATAAAATGTGCTGTTGATAAGAGGAGAGGGTCTGAATGCAACCACCAGATATGCAAAAATGAGACACCAGCATATCCATCAACTTCTTCCTGTATCGTTTTACAACAGAAATTTCACACTCAGTATATAATATTAAAACGTGGAACATTTTTCTTCCCCCTGTGGGAATTTGTGTTCATAAAACATGACAGTGTTTAGACTGATCATTCGTACAGAAAACACTCTTGCTATAGTGCAAGGGGCAGTCAGACACACACACACGCAGTAGTGGTTCAGACCTCCAGTGTAGTACCCATATATGTCTGCAGCACCCCCACTGCAGCTCTATCATTTGTAAAATTCCAGCCTGCAGTAATTGCACCTCCTACAGCGATCTCACGGACCTAAAATATCAAGTATGTCCTTCGTTTTCAAAACCAACTCAACACCCACTCATCTAACCGATGTTTAGGGAGCTATAAGTAGTCTACGGATGGATGTTTCAGAAATATTGCCATTACTTTCACTGTGGTTACCCTGTGACAATAAGGTTCTCCTGCCATCCAGGAGTCACCACATCCCTCCATAGTTGGAATCTCATGTTCTGGATATCAGCTGTCTTTCACTACCACTGCTAGGCATTTAAAATATCCAGTTTAGTAGATTATGATAATGCATTTCAATTCGATTTTACCTTATTAAAACAATCTTCAGTGATGTAACCTGTTGCAGAACTCAAATGCAGAATTATAGCATCCCACGTTTTTAAAAGGCTAAAACTAGCAGAGCAACAGGAATATCTGTCTTTCTTCACATATAATATTAAACTGGTCTGTGCTTGTGGCTTTCTTGAGTATTACAATTCAATGAAGTATTTACAGACTAATATATTACAGCAAAACACTTTAAATACACCTTTTTACCAAAAGAAAAACAAAAGACGAAACACATCAACAAGTCTTATATTAACTAAGTCCTATATTAGTCTGATATTAAAATCCTATATTCCTCAACACTACTCTTATTCAAAATGACAATCTTAGATAGAGATTGATAAAAGAATAAGAGAATCTCTCCTTGTTATAGATGTGTCCATGAAGGAAGTCCAGACAGATACAGGAGACATCTGCTTGTGGTCCAATTGAGTCACATGCCGACTCAACAGTTCTGAAGACTTGAGATAAAAAGTCTTTTTTCACCAGTGTCACAGTATTACGTGTTTGTGAAGTCGCAAATGTCTGTACAAACACAGGGAAAAACATCGTCCGAGAACTGGGGGATGAATCTGTCTATGGCTCCAACTGATTACTCATGAATGTACAATGTCACCATATCTTATAAACGGCATCTTTAAAATAGTTCATACTGGCTAGCAAGACTTTTTTTTTTTTAAGATTTCAGCTTTAACTAAAAGGAAAAACTTCCAGCTTGAGCAAAAGCGTCAATATTCAGCCTCAAAAAGAAGACAGTACTTGTTTCATTTGACTTCAGATGCTTAATTAATCGGACACTTTTAGCCATAAAACAAAAAAAGCTCTACTTCAATGTGTAAAAGTAGGGAAAGAGTAGTGTCATTTTGCATTTCTAATTATCCAAAATAAGAGAAATTTCATGTTTCTGTATATTTTAAGACCAAATGAAGACTTTGCTTCCATGCTATTAAAAAAATAACCTCTGCTCTTCATTCCTCTTTTCCTGATTTCTCCTTTACCCCAAAGCAAGGAAGGGCTTCCTCTTTTCCTTTTCAAAGGGGGTAAAAAAAAACACAAAACATCTGGTGTAGGCTGAGTGAGTAGGTCATGTATATGGGGGGTACTCTACATTGAGTGACTGTAAGTACAGACTGAAAGTGCTTGAGTAAAAGACAGGACCTGTACTGTAGGCTGTCATCACACTGCTCAAAAAACTAAGAGGCATTCCCACCTTTGATCGGGCAGCAGAACCACAGGGCAGGGCTTTCTGAAAGCTACATGAGCCATAAGCAGAGATGACAAGTTTGCCTTAGAGGATGAAAGACATATGCATTAACATTATCAGTGAATGACACACAAAAAAGTAAATAAGTTCTCCACCAGAGCACATGTAGCGCTTCTAAACTGAATTTTTAAAATATAAAACTTGAGTCACAGCAGGCTTCTTGTGATCTTGAACAGAACTTCTACATTACCGACTTGAGTTGTTAGCCTGAACTGATTAAGACACATTTCTGCGAGACTTTGGTTCAGTGCCCCATGAATACAGCCTTTATTATCCTGGATCATTGTGTCCTCAAAGGCTGTGGGATAAGTTGCTTCATGTACCACGAGAGTGAAATGGTCTATGTAGCTATGGAGGCAGCTTGGCTACGTGTTATCACAAACATTTCCAGCTGCAGAGTTTGGCACGGATCAGTCAAATCTGGGATGGGATCATTCAAATAAAATCATTCATCGTTAATGAAAAGAAGCGGTAATTGTTTCCATACTGCTGTTAGATGGGTTATAATGTTGTATAACTAATCTTGTAGACATCTGCAACGCAATCTCTCTCACACACAGCCACACAAATGAATATATAATTTGGTTTACTTTGTTAACAGCAATGGTGAGGACTTACCGACGAGCCTGCGCGCTGGGCAGTTGAAACTTCTCCTTGACAATCGGCCCTGTCAGCCTGGAAAAACAGCCCACCATTCAAAAACACAAAAGCTGCGGTAGGGTACCAGGGAAAACCGGTTTTCTCTCAACTTACCCCAGGGCTCTTTATAAACTCCCAAGCTCCTCCAAACCGACAGCAGCGGTATGGTTTTGTTCTCGTGTCTGCCTCATGCAAATCGCCTCAAACGTCTCTCAAAGCAGATGTTAGCTCGTTTCTCTTCTCCGGCGCGAGCGCCTCACTCGCTCAGAACTTTAAATTAACCGTTAAACTGCCCAAGTATTGCTCCGCACACTGGATCTATCTGGGAAGTCCTAACGCGGCTCCCCACACCTCCTCTCTCCAAATGAAATGAATGGCACTTAAAAAACAAAAGAGAAAAAGTTTTCCCTCTCCCCCCCCGCCCTGGGTAATCCTCCAACTCGCTATATCCATCCAGCGTAGGCAGTTGGGCCGTTGGAAGTCCCGAGGCTGAGGAGGGGAGGGGGTTCATAACAGCTAGCTGTGCAAAAAAATACCGATTAGTGTAACAGGTTGCAAGTTTAAATGTTCATCTTCATTCCCAAACAGATTTGTGTGATTAAAGACAGATGATAAACACCAAACCACATGATTTTACTATATTTTTTTAATATATAAATTTCATGTAAACAATATGGGCTCACTTTACTTACAGGTACTAGCCTTGTGTTGCTGTTTTATCACAGAAGATAATAGCGGGTTTATGGCTTAATACCACTTTATAATCAGGAGCTCTCACTATGAGTTGTGACGAATTGACTATAAAACAAAGGCCT
>JBBDHI010000003.1:24084795-24095548 GCA_037177115.1 Craterocephalus stercusmuscarum
GGAAATAAACAATAAAACGTGGCTCCAAACATCAGCAGGGTCTGATCGGATCTGGAGCTTCAACGTTTGCTCCCACAGTCGGTGATGAAGTCACATAAAATCAGCTGATGCAGCGGCGAGGAATTAAAACTTTTACATCCTAGCTCATGTTGTTTTAGCTTCACGTGTGTTGGTGTCGCGCTAGCATGACGCCGTGCTAGAACCCGGCATGCCGGCGATGGCCCGACTTTCAGTGGAAACGCTTCTCTGAATAGACCGGACCATTCAGGACCGTACCGACCCGTACCGACCCGACCCGTACTCCTCAGTGGAAACGAGGCTTAAGGAGACTGTTTGCATTCAGAAATACTCAGTTTGAGCAAACCAGTCTCCACTTAGACAAGACAAAGCAAGCCTTTATAAGAGACAAGTTTTATGTGCACCATGAAACCTAATGCGTACCCATGTGAGAGAGCTTTAACTAAATGATGTGTAATTTACTGGAGATTAAACTCTCATGCATACCTGTATCCACAGCAGTGTGGCGTTTCCTCTTGCGTGCCAACAGCTGAGCTCTCTGTTCACCTGAGTCCTCCTCTTCCCCTTCCTCTTCCTCTTCCTCTTCCTGTCGCTCTTCTTCTGATTGGTTTCTGGGCCCATTTGGCTCTTCACTGCGTTCAGGTTCATCCTCACTTGGAGTCAAAGCAGCTGCAGCACTCCGGAGCCGAGATGGACTGATCTTTGCTGGGATTCTCCAGAATATCTCCTAATTACAGTAAAGTGGAAATAATCATAATTAATAATAATACTGTCTCGAAATATTGTACCCATTTATCACATATAATACAGCCAGAGATATAAAGAAAGATGCGCACTTGTTCATTTGCAGGTGGGCGAATTCCCAGTTTGCGCAGCAGCCTCTGGAAACGTTTGTTTTCCATTGCTTCTTCATTTGCCTCAGCCAGAGGAACGAGGGGAACGGGCTGGGAAACACCTTCGAAACAGACCAAAAACTTACTTTAAGAGGTTTTTAACACGTTTTACACCTCAGCAAGATATTAAAGAAATAACTAGCTAAACTTAGATTTTTTTCTCTGCTGATGCTCACCATCGTCTTCTCTGTCCTTTGCTGTTTTGTTGAGACAGTTCTGTAGCCACAACAAGGGTCCAGACATGCCTTATGTTAAAAAAGATTAAAAGATTAATGTTATAAATGCATAAGAGAAGAATTTAGGAATTCATGTTTTGACAAATACAAAATAATCTATTATTATCACTTTAGTCTGACAACCTCCACTAATTTGTTATTTGGCTCACCTTCCTCGTGTAGCACGTTAACAATGGCACCCATGTCAGCTCTTTTCTCTACTGTGAGGTGGGAGCTTTGGCTTTTTTTCCCATTGTTTGGGGAATTTTCTCTCGTCGCCTCCTCATCTATTTCGCTGTCTTCAGAATCATCCTCTGCCTCATCTTCATCATCTCTGTCCACTGAATCATCTAGCGCATCTCGGCTTATTTCAGCTAAAAACTCCTCTTCAGTCTGCAACAGAAAACATAATACATTCACAGTAGAAACTTGTATGAGTGCATCAACAAACATATTTATTATAGTCAGACTGTATATTGACTTTCAATCTCCAAAGTACGTTTAAAGTAACTCAACCATTGCACGTCCAGAGCTCTTTCCCTGAGCCCCGCGGCTTCTCTTCTTATAAAGTTCTCGTCTCTCGGACACCAAACCCATACTGAGCAGCTTGTCCACCACGCGTGCACGAGACCGCTTAGCAGTGAGCTTCTTTAAGATGTTACCCAGCACATCTGTGTAAACATAGTTATCTTTAATCACTTAGAAGCAAACTCATGATTCGTGTACAACAACCCAAAAGACACCAGCAGTGACAAACTTATTCATTGCTCAGTCATTTGTTTAAAACACAAAGGTGTGATAAAGCTTCTAGTACCGTCAGAGTCTTTGTACTCTTCAAAGAGCATGTTCAGTTCTTCTTCCTGCTCCTCTGTCCACAGAACAATTCGAGTACCTTTCCTTTAAATAAAGAGGAAGTCTATTACAACAGAGAAACATAATTCCTAGAAAATTTTCAGACTTTACTGACCAACTTCATTGTCTTCCTAAAATCTAAATATAATAAAAAACATTGACATCAGTATAACGCACAGTTTTTAAAGGGGTATAAGATTCTATATTTGTTTATGTTTCTAAATACACTGAAGTGAGTAACACAAAGAACTCTTTTTTTTTTTGGATTTCTCTGCAATAAATAAACGGAATTAACCAACTTTTCTGTAAGTAGAGTTTTCACATTCCCTTCTTAAATATATTCTTTGCTTTGTTCCCATAAACTATAATACATACTTCTGTTTCTTCAGTTCTTTAGCATTGCCAACGAGGCCCAGATGCACCAGCTGTGTCACAACTTGTCGTCGAGTGCGGTTGGTGTTGCTGAGTAAAGGCAGCAGAGTCTCCACTATGTCCGGCACTGAGCAGAGAGGAAAGTACGCTCAATTCTCTGTGTGCACCTGCATTTTTAGCTTATAACACAACCGTCAGAAAAGCTGTGCAGACACCGAATAAATGGAAGCAAACCTTCGGAATCACTGTGCTCCATGTACAGTCTACGCAGCTCCTCTTCCTCCTCTTCAGTCCATGCTGGTTTTTTTCCATCTCTGACATATTTAACACAGAAAAGCTTGACTTTTAGACACAAATACATATTAACCTGTAACAACAGTCAGCTTTGCGTGGCTCAGATTATCACACAAGTGTGAAAATTTGATAAATGCAAATAAAAGAGAGCACCCACCCATCTTTGCTGTATCCTTCTGTCATCTCACGCACAGCCCCCACATTTTTCCAGAAAAGCAGTTCAACGTATGCCTTGTTGTTTTGTGCTGCCACAGAAAAGAAATGGTTCAGCACGTACTTGGCAAAAGTCACTAGCTCCTGTGAAACAGAGCAAGAAAAAAGGCGAAGCGTTTGGGTATAATTTACGATGGGCTTCATGGCAACAGGCAGCTTAACAACACTTCATTTTTTTCCTCTTGTGTTCTGGCTGCACCTTGTAAGCGGCCGCAGCGGGATCGCTCAGGATTTTGTTGAAAAGGTGGAAGACAGACAGCTGGTAGAGCAGGGCGTCCATTTTCAGGTCAACTGCCACGCGGTGCAGCATTCGAGCGATGCAGTGGTTGGTGTGGGGAGTGTTTTTTGAATAAGATTTTAACAGGAGAAGGTATGGACGCACAATGTTGGGGTTGGCAAACCTGTGAGGGCAACGAGAGGAGACAAAAGCTTCACCAGCAGCCACAGCCCTGCTCAGAAGCCATATTATCATGAGAACCTTCTCATAAGTTACTATGATTGTTCACCTTTTGATAAAGTCCAGAAAGTTGAACTCCGTTTCAGAAACCTGGACAGGCTCATATTCTTCCTCTTCTAACTCTGCGCCATCATCCTCCTCCTCCATCAAAGCCTCAGGAGATGGCCCTGAGATTAAAAATTGTGGCGGAAATGCTGCATCGATGCAGTGACACAAAGAAAGAAAAATACATTTAGCAACCTACTTGGCAGGTTGGCATGGAGGATCTGCTTCAGAAGCTCCAGTTCCTCTTCAGGTTCCACATCAGCTGAACCAAACACGTCACCCTCCGGCCAAACCTCCCTGAACATGACAAGAAAAAACTCCCATTAATAACGGGAACATGTGGGACTAGTTTGAAAACTTGATCAATTTAAGCCAATATAAAGCAAATCCTTCGCTAAAATGACAATAAAAGGATATCTGAACTCACCTTAAAATGAAAATTTAAATTCATGCCTTTAGTATGTGCATTTATGCAAACCCTACGGCTGCTAAAGGAAACGTAAAGATGAGTCTCGCTCACCTGGCAGCACGCAGCAGCCCCAGAGCTTCTGGTCCCAGCCTTGCAAGCAGAGCATCTTGCACTCGCACCATGGCCTCAGTACGCTGCTCCTCCAGAGGAGTTTCAGAGGCGGCGTCAAACGGTACGATGCTTTCAGTTAAAGACTCTGACAGCTGCAAAGATAAAAGTCATTTTAACTTCAGCATCAGTCTGATTTCCATTCTGAACATTCAACCATCACGTGCTACCTCCTTGATGCTGCTTCTCACTTACATTAAACCCTGTTGCCTTCAGCTCTTCCTCTACAATCTTCCAAGTCTCCTCAAGGGCTTCCGGAGTAGTTTCTGCGGCTGACTCCTTCTTTTTATTCTGAGACTTTTTCCGTTTCACCTTCTTCCGCTGCGGTTTGCAAAGCAAAGTGTTAAGAGTTCGAAGATAGTCTGAGAGTGAAAGCGTTTACAGAGAGCACAGAACTGACCTGCACAATCAAGTTTCTGCGACCTTTGCAGAAGCGTTCCAACATGCGCAAAAAGAGATGCGTAGACTCCACCAGGTCTTTGAGGTAAGAGTGAGGCTGCTTGGTTTCATCATACTTTCTCAGCAAAGTCAGAAAGATCTCTCTGTACTCCATCAGGTAGAATATGTTACCTAAAGGAGATGGTAAACAAATGAAGTCAACACTTTTCTGTACTTAAAGGTATAAAAAAGGATAAAATACTATTTTTATGTGATTAGCTGCACTTTCTAAATCAAGTGTAATCTTAAATCAAGGATCAGAGTGAGAATGTTATTACTTTTAATAACACTGGAGCTCTGGCGGATGCTTTCATCTTGTGAGTGGTCCATCTCATTCACAGTGAGCAGCAGTTCTTGATAAGCCTTTAGTGCCAAGTGCATCCTAAAAAGATAAAAAACAAACAAATTGAAAAGGATTTGGGCTCCTATTTGTTGCCATAAGCATTTGATTATTGACCATCTTACCTGCGGGACCAAGATGTCGCCTCTTTGCGGTCTGTTAACAGCATCTCATAGTAGTTGGTAATGTTGCGTTCGATAAAATGAAAAGTACGAATGGACATGGTCTCAGAAACCAAGTCTGCACGGAAACCGTTGCCACGGTTGAAAGCCATGAAAAAGCTGAGAGCCCAGAGGTAATAGGTCTCATCGTGCTGCTGGGACTGCTCCCGGATCAGACTTTCCTGTAGAGGAAACGTGGAAAAACACAACTTTAAACAAATATTGTGAAAAGTTTGCTAATGCAAAACCAATAAAAGATTTATATTAATTGTTTTTCCTGTCCACACTTGGTGTAAATGAGTCCACTTCTTAAACCTTAAAATATAAAATTAGATTTGAACAGATGCAGACTCAATAGCATGTTCTTTTAAGTTTATGGGGTCAAAATTATCCCAACAAGAAGCACAAAGACCCATCTTCATTCCACTGTTAGTAGCCTTTTGCTCATTAAATGTTTCAATGATGAAGACTCCAGCTCAAGATTTTGATGCCAACTAAAGTAGATGAATGTCATCTGCTCACTCCAACAAGGCATCAGTGTGTGCAACATGTGCAACATTTGGCCAAATTAATAAAATTGCCATTTTACATTCCCCTAACGCTGTATGTATTGGGTCTCTGTTTGAGTCCATTACACAAAGAAACAAGTAAATGAAAGTCATTCATGTCGTAGTGGCTGACCTTAACAAGGTACATGAGCCGATTGTAGCAGTTTTCCAGGAAGTCCACACAAAACTCGCGCAGGAAGAGTCGAACGTTTAAGGCTGAGCGCCGCTTGTCCTTACATTCCTGGGCCTTTCGATTCCTCTTGGGAACACGTCTCACTGTTTTGCCGATGTCATGAGTATAATGGTTGAACTAAAAGATGAAAAGTAAAGACACACTGAGATAATCGCTGTTGTAGGCGCCACTTGTGATGCTCAGATTTCTCACCACTGGAGCAGAGTTACTGCATGAAGGCTGTGTTACTCACATTGTGAAGGTTTCTGTGATAGATCACATCTTTGTCCCCGATGGCCTTGAGGCCTTGAACAACGTAAGACCCGCCGAAGCGGGAGTGTCTAAAATAAACACACAGATGGTAAAAAGAAAAGGAGAAAAAAAGGAAAACATACTATTCAAACTGTAGAAAATTGCACGAACATGGAACTGCTTTTTAATGAGAATATGTATTATGAATAAAAAAAACAACTTTTTTTCCCCTTTAAGTGATAACTCCTGTCAATTTTAAAATGACACTATTCCTATAAATGTTGCAATGCTTGCTTTAGGGGATCTCCACCACAATGGCTCAGATTAGCGGAAATAAGATTTCAGCTAAAGATGCATGCGGATCCACTCCGCTGACAAGCTTAAGCTCACATTTTACAGTTTAAAAATATCTCTTTTTGTATTTTACTAAGATAAATTTTAAGGTCAGAATAAATAAAATGGAAAATAAAGATACAAGAGAAACTTTTCTTCATGGTGACTATTTTTAAACCCATACAGTCCTGCTTCCAAATAATCTAATTACCCAGTTTTTCCTGTTGCATGGCTATGTTTCACCTCAGCATGACTATATTTGAATCATATGTTCTGTGCACACGAGATATCCGTGCTTTACATTTAGCTAAAAATGTCCACACAAAAGTGTAAATTATTCACACAGATCCACATCACCAGCAGAGAGAACACGAAACCGTACAGAAACAGACTGACACTTTCAAACCCTCTGGACTAATTTGATCTCAGCTCATAAAAAGCAAGACAAAATGCAGGTTACTGGTTTTGTATCATTTATATTCTTTTTTTCTCCTATATTATGTGTTATTCACTAACCAAACTCAACAGGTAATATCATTGTTATGGTGAATATTTGAAAATTTGATATTGAGACAGCTCTCATTTTTTATTTAAAAGAGATTCCCTTGTTTTTATTGTACATTTTAAATGTTATCCCAATTTTTGTGCAAAAATAAGGTTGTAAACATTTATTTAGATTTTCTAAGCTTGTAAGCCATGCAAACCTTTCCCTGTATAAGGAAACTAACCTGGTTGCAGAGTAATACCCTACACACTGATGAAGGCAGAATGTCCCTTCTAAAAGGAACATAACGGCGTAGTAATTCTGCTCGTAGTAAAACATGGAGACAGTGCAGTCTCATTGTTGGATAGAAAATGCAGGAAGGACCTGATTCTAAAGAGTTTTATTTTTGACTCTGCAATCACAATCTGATGTATTTAACAATATAATTACAGCTAAGCTACATGTTCAGTTAGTATGATAAATCTCTGTCGATTGAATCACAATCATGCAAAGCATTCACATCGTTTATACCTGTTCCCTCTTTGAAATGTGCGAGAGCGTTTCTCTGCGTGCTCCCTCTCCCTCAGCGCCTCCAATTCCTGAGAGTCTCTCTGTTTCTCTTCTACTGATCGAGCATGACCAGCGCTCACTAAAGCTTCTGGTGTCTGGAAAATAAAACAAAAGGGGGGCTGTCGCACAGAACGGATGAACCACTACAGGTGGTTTGTGAAAAGGTACAATTTGTCTAACCTGGTCTCTGAACATGAGTGAGATTATTTCCAACACATGCATACTCCACTGCTGCTCACTCTGGGCCGACGCCAGGAACTTGACCAGGTCATCAAAACCGCTCATGTGAATGGCCCACAGCACCCTGTCATGGACACTGGCATCATCGTCTACCTTCTACACCCAGACCAGACCGCAAATTGGGAGAGAAGGGAATAATATGAGGAAAAACGTTCAGGAAACACTGCAACCCAGTTTACTGGAATTACAAGGGTCTCATTAAGTCAAACCTTCTCTTCACAGGGGTCCGCAGGTACATGAAGCACATTTCGGACAAGCAGCAAAATCCTCTCGATCAAAAGATTGTCTTCTTCCTGTCTCATCTCCCAGTCCTGAATGAACACACCGGCACAGCAAGAAAAAGACAGAGAATAGTTTTTTAAATAAAAATAGATAAGCAAAAAAGCATACAGAGGATACAATATGAGCATAAACATATACTTCATGTAAAAAACTCACAAGTTGTAGGAGGCTGTACAAGGTTTCACTTAAAATGCCAAACGCCCTCTCACTGGCAAATGCCTGAAAATAAAAGGACATGAAAATCATATAATACATCCTTACTTTTGTTGCCACTATTGCGGTTGTATCGGCAAACTTAACCAATCCATAATTATTCAGTGCATAGATTTTATTGAAATACCTCTTTATAGGCTTGTAAATGAGCTGTCACTTGCAGAAAGTGATGCCTAAATGTCGGATCATCTGGGATTTTACCAAAGCAAAGCATGGCAGGCTGAGTGAGGTTGACCATAAGCCTGAAACAAAAAAAATATTTAAATCAAATAAGCACCATTACAAACTCACACAGTATTCATCGAAAAATTATGTCTGCCAAATCAATATTTTGCACCAGAGTAACAAGAACATCATGCAATGTTTCCCTCTCTGTGATAATAAGTCTGTAAAGAGGTTATATACCGCTTTAAAACATCATAGAATTTATTTCTATTTTGGGCAGCGAACTGTCAGCAGGGTTCGTACCTAATGCAGGCATCAAATAAGGATTTGTCTTGTCTATACTGGGTGATGATAGGCAGAAGGTCATTCTGGATAATCTGGCTATCACCCAGTTGCTGGCGGACATCGCGGGTGTCGTCCTCATGACGTAAATACCGGATCAAGTCCTTCACACTCTCTGCATCACAAAGACAATTTTTTAAACCTGGCTGCTGTTTAAAGAAGTTATTTGTTGAACGACAATGCATTTTAAAAAACACTTACCCAAGCAATCGGGCTCCTTATGATAGGTGTCTCCTTCCAGATAACCAAGTGCGCTGCATGTTGCCAAAAGTTCACAGTTCATCCTGTGTCCGTTTACACGGCGTCAGCCGGCTTTAAAGTGCAGCGAGTCAGGGTTATCAGCCGGGGTTTAGAGGCCTGCTAAACAACAGAAACATCACATCTACATGTCATCCTTTGGGATCTGGTTAATCCACAAAATATTTTCAAATGGAGGATGATACATCGTCTGATTAGTCACCATTACAACATAACTTATGAGCAGTACAATTTAACATTAGGCCAGGAAAAATCCCCTACAATATTCTCCTGTACATGTTCACTCTTGCTTTGATGCTTTGTGGATCAGATGATTACAATCTTTCACATAATAAGAAAAAAGTAACACAAAATTAGCTATTTCTAAACTATTAATTTTCCACTGCCTGGAAGTTCAGTGTCATGTGGACAACCCATGCACAGACACAACAAACTAGCACCATCACATCATGCTGGTCACATCCAGCAGTGGGATGGCGTCCCATTATTTAGCCAACAGTTGTAGTTGTGTTGATCACTCTATGGACGCAAAGCAAAGCACATCCAACCTGATCCCACAAGATGTAACTTGGGTTGAGGTCTGGTCATGGCAGACTATTCCTCTCCCTCTTTTCCCCACATCCTCCATGTTTTCATAACGGAGATGGGGTTAGGTGTCTGATCGTGTAGATATGGAAATGTCCCCGGCTCCAGAATCTCATTCACAAGTCTATCAAATACTGTAGGGGCAAAACATCTGTAACTAGCACACACCTGAACCTGGACTTGTGCACGTTTTGGCACTACCACGCGTTTACTTATTCCATAAATTAGCCTCTCAAATTATGTATGATAAAGCCCACACTAATATTACTAAAGGAGATAAATAATCAACCAAACAAAAAACTTCTCAGATTTTGTGTCAAGTTTATTTACACTTACCACTAAAAACTAAAACTAACCTGGGGGTGGCAAGATTAATAATTAATTTAACTTAAGGTTTATTAGTCTAAATTTAAAAATCTGCCAAATTACATCATACACATATACGGTTTATTTTTGTCTAGAAATATAACTGGTAAGTCTCCGCAGGCTAATATGAACCGGTCAGTTAGCTTCCAGCGGCTCTGACAGCAGAGCGACGGATTACAGGAAAGTTTTAGATAAAAAACAAACCAACCACACTGTTTAGATGTCGTTACGCTCCATATGATTTAACAGTCGCCAGCGGATGAAATGAATAACTTTTTCCGTTCGTGGACAATTAGAGTTGACTTGCAATCTCCCCACAAGCTCGAACAAGTCTCGCGCCAAGACAGCGAGCCAAAACACAGGAAGCGGATGTAGAATGTCGTCATCGTTATGTTTTTGTGCCCTGCGTTTGGTATTGCAGGCGATACTTACTGTTATAAAATTGCATTTTATAAATTTTTTTGTATTGCCTATGTTTTACATACATTTTGCAAATGACCAAACCCATATGACTGCAATCTGCGCTGTTTTCTGGACTCTAATAATTTGTGCTAATTCTAAACCTGTGAATCTCAAAGCCTTATTGCTTTGTCATTTTCTCTCTTAATTATTCGTCTCTCCAGGGCTTGGGCGCATGTTGTTTGCTAATTATATTTGTGAAATTCAGCTGCATTTGAGAATTATGTGTTCGGGTTATTATTCTCATCTAGTTCCCCCACCCCTCCCCATTTGCCAATAGCCTAATAGTATCTTTGAAGTTTTGAATACATTTACAATTAGAGATTAATCTAGTTGTTTATCCTCCCCTTATTATGTACCCCCAATTTTGATAAGGGACTTTCAGGGTGTATGGGGCAACTTTTTCCTCAATGGCTTACTACAGTCAAACTGCAGGTTCATTTGCTAAAATTATATCTCAGTTAACATCTAGTAGCCAGAAAAAAAAGTTAAAATATTTGTTCAATACATACAAAAATACACACAGTTCTAATATGTTTTTGAATTAATCTGTCATGAACTGAATTAACTTTAAAATCATCTCCATAAAACATTTATTTGTAACTAATA
>JBBDHI010000003.1:24156500-24167267 GCA_037177115.1 Craterocephalus stercusmuscarum
ATCTATCTATCTATCTATCTATCTATCTATCTATCTATCTATCTATCTATCTATCTATCTATCTATCTATCTATTTTGAGAAACACTTTTCCTTCCTCACCTTTCAGGCCAGTTTTATTGATCAGCAGGAAAGATTATTTAACAATAGATTTGCTATTGTAGTTCCTAAACATCTGCTTAATCTTTATATCTTTCTCCACCAAATATTTGGCTGTTGCATTCATCATACCCCAGTTGTCATTTCCGGGACATTTTGGCCTTAGAATTAGTAAATAGTGCTTTTTAATCTGTTCAGATGTGAGGATAATACATCTTCTCATAATTTATACATACATTATTGAGGACACTTGATGGATTTAATCTGTTACATTTAAAAGCTTAATTGTCAGTGGGTCTAGTTAGGTTATACATCTGACTTCTTCTCCTTCATTCGCATTTAAACACAGAGTTAGATGCGTTAGCTTGTCTTGAATCTCTTATGTCCTGTGAGTGATTGGCTATATTTCTATCCACATTAATTCAGACAAGATGAAACTCTGCATACACAACATACCCTCTCAACATAACAAGCAAACCAGCAGCTTCAAATGATATCTCTGACTCACACACATACACACACAAAACATCAAAATGATGTGATACTTTGCCACTGCATATGACGCCAGCTAATTGTGCGTCTCTGACAACCATATACCAGCCAGAAAAGCTAATGACTGAGATTATAAAGCTAAATCTGTCATGTTAAAGCACTTCCTCTCTCATCCATTTGCCTCATCTCTTTACGTCAGTAGCAGTTTTGATCATCTGCTCCCCCACTCACCCCCACCATCCTCCCCGTTAGCTCCCCCTCCCTCTTTTTCCTCCTCTTTTTTTTCCTCCTCCGGTACCCGTGGAAGAGTTGAGAGAGAATGAGTGCATCTCTGTTTTTTTGCCTGTGGCGTCTTAGCGATCCCACAGGATTAAAAGTGCCTTTTTCTGTCTCTCTGATAGAAGAAGGACTTCAAACACTATTCCCTGCGCACCTCAAACCCAATCAACCTTTCATGGTTATGCACGCTGCCTTTGATGGGCCATGGGGGTTCATACAATACATGCTGAATTGGACCTGTGCCAGAGTTGCTTCTTAGTATTCACTCAAGGTACGTGGGTGCTGGAGTGGGGGTTGAAAGGGTCCATGCTTCCTGGTCTCTAATTACTATGAAATATCATGGATTAATGCGGCTATTTATATCATAGTGCCGCACTTTTACACCAAAACATCTCCCTCTGTAAAGTGTGTCATGTAAGTAACTCTGCAGGTTGCATAAAAAAACGAGCATTTTATTAAAAACGGTACATGCAGGAGAACATGAGCTAAACTAGTTGTTTTTTGTGTAGACTTTTGTGTGTAATTGTGTGTGCATGTGTATTGTTTTGGCTCTAATGGGCTGAGGATTCGGCCTGGCAAGTCTCCTGCCTAAGATCATCTAGCTGAGACTTTCTTCGTCTCTTTTTTTTGGGGCATGTTTCTATGTTATGATGTTGATCGACCACATTCTGCATAACTTTAATAAGAATGCTGAAAATACTCATTAATGTCAGGAATAAGTCAGAGGAGTGCTGCCATCTTTGCTGATGGCAAGTATCACTCCTGCAGCGACATTAAAAGTTGTTGCAGGAAATGAGAACATTACAAAAAATGTTTTATTCTGTGGGCAAATACTTGCTTTGGGAGATTTTTTTGATCTGCTCACTGTACTTTAGAGATAAGCCGGTGACAGAGGATCCAGCAGAGAGCAGCACTTGCTTATCCTCCCCTCAAAGCCTATTTTCCATCTTTAACTTTATACCTTCAAATGGAGAAATCTGTGTATACACCATGTTGGAAATAAGCGACGTTTTGCAGAGATGCTCGGCCTTTAAAGGGATTTCATACTGAAGCTTAGACGCCGGCTCTGTGAAACTCTAAACGTTTCCCCCTCCAGAATTGACCTCTTTTAAGCTATTTTAGACTCACCCGTTATTCGTGCGTCATAATTGCATGCGAGCTACCATTAGGAAGGACTACACTGGTGTTGTTATGTAATCATGTTAAGCAGCAGCACTCTAAGTATGAACACAGGCTCGCACAACTCTCAAGTGCATTTTCGTGGATGTCAAGGTATGAACATGCACATTTCCACATGTGCACACTTGTGTTGACACATAGGGATGCCCACACACGCCCACTCTCGCAGTCTCACACACACACTCCAGAGAAAAGTTCTCCTATTGACAAAAAGGGTCACAGAGTTCACAGCTATGTGATATATTGGACGAGAAGACTATTAGCCTCATCAGGTCTCTTTCTTTGGCAGCAAAGACGAACCGGTAGTAACTTGAACACTTATCCCCCCACTACACACACACACATCCACTAACCACTCCCCAAAAAAAAGAACAAAAAAAAAAAAAACAAGTCTTTTATAGTGTTGACCCTATAAAAGGGTCATTTCCTGAAGGTGCAGGAACCATAAAAATAAAGAGGGAGAGCGCTAAAAGGACAGAGCAAGAGAAGCCGGACAGTCTTCAACTCACTGCTCAGTGTTTGCTGGAAGTTGATGACTATGTGAGGTTTTTATAGATTTATTTATTCCATGGAGGTCTCAGTTTGACGATGACACCTGTTCCTCTTGTGTAGCTGCTGGCATCAGTTTAAGGAAAGACAAACTTTGGTGCTGGATTGTTTGGATGTTGGCGACATAAGCAGTTTGTGTAAAGAAAAAAGAGGTTTTTGTAGGACTGTAGAAATTGCACAACATACTGTCAACTTTATGGCTAATAAAATTTCAAAGGGACCAAAGTCTATTAATACAGAGACAAAATTTCCCCTGAACCTCAGGAATCTCACTCCTTCAACCCTCCTTGCTCTATTCCCACGCTCCCCATCCTACTATATTCCCCGCAGCCCGTATTCCCCCCTTGATTTTCCGGAATATGTCACTTCATAATTCAACAAGTGCTTTGTTAGAAAACACGAAGACGATCCTCCACACCGGTGCATCAACACTCACTTCCTCGTCACATCTTTAAAGGATATCAAAGAGCTCGATCTTGTTAGGTGCACCAAGCTCGTCTTGCGGGTATGAAAGAGGGGTGGAGGGAAGACGAGAGCGGGTCCACGGGGAGCAACAAGCAGCCCAGTCCTATCCTAAAGGGACAGAAATAATGGAAGGGTTTTATAGGTACAATTAAAAAGACCTGAAACAGATGTTACGTTTCACTAATAAAGGAAATAATTACTTCACACCAGTAATTAAGCCCTATGTAGGGACATGAGTGAGGAGGAGGAGGAGGAGGAGGAGGGGAGGGAAAAGATAAAATGGAGATCATTGAAGGGATTATTGTTGATGGATGCGTTCTGGCTCTGTGTGGTCGTGTGATGAGGTCCTGAGGATGAGTTTATGGAAGAGTCCATTAAATCTAAGAGGCGTTTAAGCAAACGAAATGCTGTATGGGCATAATGTTGGTTCCCACGAGGGAGCCGCTGTGAAGGATAGAAGTACAATTAATGGTGGATTACCTCATGATTATCTACATGAAAAATTAATTAGCCTCTTTTCTGTGGCGGAGTGCAGCTTCTTGCTGTATTTATCACCTGTGGTAGCACTTCTCCTCCATGTGCCCACATCATCTTAGAGCATTCTTTATAGTTCAAGGGATTTCTTCAGGGATGTATTTGACTCATATATGCAGACAAAAGACAAACTCATAAAAGAAACTATTAATATATGATGTTGCATAGAGCAAATGCTTCCTGGAGGGAAGTTTGGCACAATCCAGTCACACTGACTCTGTCTTAAGAGAAAACTCTTGGCTCAGGCTCTGACATATTTGGGTGCATTCAGGGATTCTTTTTTTTTTTAGTTGTCCAGAGTTCAAATGGAGAGAAAACTTCCAGGGAGAAGTGTTGCACAGCTTTTTTTGTCCAAGGGCATGATGTGAATGTGTGATGGAGAAAGGGAATAGCGGGAAAGTTTGAAGAGTAAAATTTAAAAAGTGATTTTCGTTTTGGAGAGCTGGACCTGTGAGGTTTATCTTCTCTGAACATGGTCAACCTTCCTGTAGCTTCTGCAACTGGCAGTACCACATATTTTTATAAGACATCAACACAGGACATGAGGTATGAAATAAGAAATGTATGAGTAACATAAATTTAAAATAAATCCTGGAATCTGTACAGCTGAAAATCTAAAAAATCACTCATGGTATCTCTGAGTCGAGGATGGAAAACTGGGGAGCCATCATGCATCTATTAACAAACTAAGAAATTAAATCAGATTATTGATAATAAAACATGTCAATTGTTTTTTATTACAAGTAAACTGTATTAGAGATTAATTGTGATGTAGTTAGTTTTGATAAATAATCAATTTTTGGACCGATGTACTGCCTTTAATAGATAGAAATTATGATAAAGATCATATGGCTGTCTGGGAAAACAATGTTGCTGGTCTAGAAAAATACAATTTTACTCTGTATTTTTTAGAACTTATGAAGCATATTCACAGCTCTTACATACAGTACTTAGACTCCTATCCTCGGTCGGATTTCATGAATGAATTTAGCAACTTTTTTGTTTTTTCTCATGACATTATTTTTATGGTTTGCCTTGAGACTGATAACTTGTGTCTTAGTTTGTGAAGTTTTCATCAAGCTGCTTGACTGCTGTAATAACTGCTGGGTAATATTACTTTAAAGAGATCTATTATTTTTTTTAAGATATCATTCTCTGCTGTGAGAGAAGAGTTAAAGATGATTGTAATATGAAAAAGGAACTTCCCTCTTTGCAGGTCCTTGCTCATATTAGTCATGTTGTTCTGATGTCGCGTGTCTTAGCAAGCATCGTCTTTTCCACATGCCTTTAAATCTATTTTGAGATTTTTCTTAGCTTTCAATGTTCTTGTCTTTTACCCCACAACTAATTCAAAATAATGAGAATACATTTTTTTTCTGCTGCCTAGCTGCATCTGATACAACTCTGAAAACCAAAGTGATGCTGCCATGATTTTCTAGAGAGAAGAGGATTTATTAAATTCAGTCTTTTTCCAATAGTAAGGTCCTGATGTGAACTTGAACGGTTTGCATCATGCTCATTGAAGCTGGTCTCAGATGTAGTTGCTGTTTTAGTTTCTCCAAGAGTTGCATGATTGGGTGAAGCTTGGGGTGAATAATCTTTCTGAGATCAGTGGACTCAAAGTTGTTTGGGACTGGCATCTTTGTTATTTCTGGAATGATGAGCAGCAACAATTACTTCTCTAAGATGATTGCTGATGTCTTTCCTCTTTGGCATTATGTTAACACACACCTGAACATTGTGCACTGTCAAAAATAGAGGCGCCAACACAAGCAGGACCTGGCTGATACCTTCTCTTATTTATCTAAATAAATCATGTCAAAGAGTAATATGTGTTGCTTTAAACCTTAGATTGCACTTATAAATGATTGAATGAATCACCATACAACAAAACTTACAAGAAAAACATCTCAAACTAGGAGAGTTTGCACAATTCAAGAATTGATTCTTACAACCTGGTAACAGACAGAGAATATTTTTCCATTAATCTTTAAAGTCCAAAAACCTTAGAATTTGAAAAAGGCTTTACTAGTATATCCTCATGCTAAATCCCTTTATTCAGAGCATGTATCTGTGTGATGACAGTGTTTCTTTTGCTCATGCATCTCCAACTAAACACAGTTTAACATCGAAACATAAGTATTCATGTCCAGCTTCTTAATACAACCCTGATGGCCTGCTAAAAGTGAACACTTCCTTTGTATATTGTGTATTGTGTTTTTCATTAAAAGGGAATATTGGATGCAGTTGCTAGAGAGGACAAAAAGTCTATTTACTGTAAAAGGTTGTGTTTTTGAAATGTTTTTTTTTCTCTTATTTTCTAAGAATCCGTTCTCTTCGTTGAATTCGGATTATCTTCATATTCACCGATACTCTGATTGAAACCTGTCATTTAAACCCCAGCATCTTTAGAAACAAAACCTCCACATTAATCAAAGCCATCTGTCTGTCATGTTCAGATGTTTGCTTATGTAAAGCACGTGAAAAGTTTTGCATGTGACAGAGAACAATGTTGTCCTGTGATGTTAATGCCTTGCATGTATGTGTGGATGCACACAAACACTAGCGGTCACACCCCAGCATGCCTCATGCTGTCCAGCTGTCCACCCTATCGCAGTTCATTGCTCTTCCCGTCCTGCTGTTCAGCAAACGTTCTCATAATGCAAACATATGTAACACTAAAAACAATGAGTCTTGAGTGTGTTAGCTGAAGGCAGTCACTATGGAGCTTGTGTATGTTGTGTGTTTATGTGCAGCCGCCTGTTTCCATGTGTGTGTGCGTGCATGTGTGTTCACTGAGCTTGAACAGGGAGCATTAGGAGGTGTCTTTTGTTGCTCCTGGGGGGCTACCGTGCTCGGTCCTAATAGGAGTCTTGTGCCTGCCGTTGTCCCAGGAGAGCCTTGTGAATAAGGGGGTCTAACTTCGCACACACACAAACACACACACAATACACGCACACACACACACACACACACCCCTCTATCCTAAGCAGGAGCTCGGCCTCCCCCACCACCCTCTCCACTCCCTTGGGACTGGCTGAGAGACAAAGAGGGAGTGAGGCTTGGTGGAATGGGATGTTTGAGGGGGTGCGCTGTGGCCCCTGTCTTATTAGAAGGGTCGTGAACGTGTCACGATGATTAATATGCCGAGGTGCGTGGGGATACCCTAGAGTCACATTTATTCAACACGAAGGCTCCCAAACACACACACTCCACAAAATGGCACATTTGCATTTCCCATTAAGTAAAGAAAATTTAGATATATATGCAAATGAAACTCCTATCTCATTATGCATTATCCATTTGGACATTAACAATAGATGACCATTTCCCTCCCTGCCCCATATAAGCTGTGCATTTTCGCCCGATTGGCTTATGTTACCAACACATCTATGCAGCCTGCAGAGTTTGAGTAAACTAAACTTAAATCTACTTATTTTTTTTCTCTATTGTGAGGTAGAAATAAGTGCAAAATCCATTTGTAGTTGCAAAAACATCTGTGATAAATATTGTCAGCTTCTAAAATTTCATCAAACTGATCATTCGCTTTAAAAAAGATTCATCGGCCACTTTTTTCCCTATTTCAACCTAATTTGTTTTGACAGTGAATGCTTAAAGGTAAAAAAAGGGAAGAGACTACCACAAGGAAGGAACTGGTGGTTATGGATCCTAAACAGTTATTAATGGCTGCATGAAGAGATTGCCAGTGCAAGAGGAAGTTTGGTCACAGCAGAAACAGTAGAAACCTCTTTAAAATTGTTCTTTATTCTTTACTGCCTTTGGTCAGCAAAAGATTATTTGACCAGTAAAGACCACATTTTAGGCAAGATTCCCTTATTCATTGTATAACTACTTAAACTTCCCCCACCCATCTGCTTTCAACAGTTTAACTGGCTCAGTTCTCGTCTACGCCTCAGTGACATTACTGCTAAAAGCATTTAAATGGGCTGCGATCGTATGAAAACGGACAGATGGCATGGTGAATAAACCCTTATATTCTATATGCCTCCCCATGCTTGCATGTATAGGAGGCTAACTATGGAACACAGGTACCCAGGGAGCCCACCAGATGTTTGATAGGCCCACCTGCAGGCCCGCTGTGTGTTGGCAGTAAAATTTGTGCGCTGCATATGCTGCAATTATACCACAGGGAAATAAGCTGCAGTAATAATGAAGCAGGTTCGAAGACATGGAGAGGAAAAGCAAACAAACCTGTTTTCTTTGGAAAATGTGGCCACTGGCTATTCTTCACTCTGGTTTTAGCTAAAGCAAAAATAAGGGGAGTGTTCATAATGATGAGGGCTTATTTTGTGTGTTCGTCATCAGTTAAGCTCAGTAGAGGTGTTTGTTGCTCCAGCTGGTGGTGCTACGCACAAAATCAGAGTTCATATCTTTACTGCCGGGCTGAAGTCAGAGTTTTAAAGCGCTAGGCTATAACTTAGCAAATTGTCCAGGAAATTAAGCCATAAAAAGTCTTGTTGTAAAAGTTTTTTAACCTTTTTCCCAGTAATATGTTCTACTGGTGAGAAAAAGTACGCTCAGATGGAAGGATTAAATGCCGCCTTGGTTTTCTGCTCTTTACAAGCTAGCTACGCTCGTTTTGAACAAATGGAGCGCCCTGCCAAGACATGGGGTGTAATTGAGCTTCAGGCATTCTCCTTTGCCTCTAGCTTGTGCATTTATAGGATCTATAAAGGCACAAATTGATTCACCTATCAATGCAGTCATTGTTTAACGTGACGTGGCTCATATGTTTCGCAGGTGTGTTTAATAACTCGGGTCCTGAATTGAATCCCAGCATACAGGCC
This sequence comes from Craterocephalus stercusmuscarum, assembly GCA_037177115.1. Lineage (NCBI taxonomy): Eukaryota > Metazoa > Chordata > Actinopteri > Atheriniformes > Atherinidae > Craterocephalus > Craterocephalus stercusmuscarum. The sequence continues at coordinate 24,164,904 of JBBDHI010000003.1, forward strand.
TTGCTTCTCAGGTTACTCCTTCTGGAGAAAGGCTTTGAATTAAGAAACTGAACCATTTCAGCTCCATGGTCTTTGCCAAGTTGTTGTACTTTTGTTTTAAGTAACTTATCAAAAGTAATGAAAACTGCCAGTAAAAGAAGAGCTGCTGCGTGTCTGTCCCCAAAAGCAATAATCACAAATAAACCCCAAGCAAACTGCAGAATAGTGCATTCCCAGTTTTGTGCTGATGAGCAAACACAACACCACCCACGTTAATTGCTGTGACCTCAGCAACCTACTAAAAGGAACATTGACATATTGTTTGTTCAGCGTGAGACACTGTATAATTTACACTCACTAATGACTGTGCTTGGAAATACAGGCTGAAGGACCATGTCTGTCCCTAGCTTGGCCCTTATTCAACGTTCGCCCTGGACTCGTCTAATGGATAGTCCATCTGTACCTCTGTGAATTCATATCCCACTATGCATGGCCATAATTAAATTACAATACTTGTTTAGTGTGAAAAAAAGACAGCCTGGTGCAGTGTTCTCGCCTGGTCAATGGAGTCTGCTAAACAATTCACTATTGGCTGGAGAATCTCCACCCTAATCAAAACAAAAACAAACTGTGGCCAATTTAGCGCTGCTGTGTCTCTGAGAATTGGAATGGTTCTCTGGTGAAAAGGCGTGTGATGTGAAAAAAGACATATTACCATTGCCATAGGGTCGACCTTGACCTTCAAACTCAATCTGGCTGTTAGGGCCGCCCCTCCCCAGCACCCCTGAGATGTAAAGAGGCTGACAGTTTTGACCCCTGATCCCATTTCTTAACTAGGCTGAGGTGCCAAATAACCTTTTGACCCAGGAAGCATTTGCAGGTTGCCTGAGCAACCTCAGATTTAGCGGTGATTGACAGGTCCAAGCTGTTTTTTTCCTCTTCTTCTTTATTTATTTTTGTTTTCGCAATAGGATTAACGATAACAACTTCTTTACAGGACAACTGACCAATCACAAGATACATTTTTTTTCTTTTTTGGACCAAATCTGATGTGTCAAATTTGCCCAGAGAAAATGGGTGGATTAAATATTCTATTGTACCCGGTTGGCACATTATCATGTTAGTTAGAAACAGAATAAATTTCCCTTAATAAATGAACACTTTACATGGAAATGAATGTATGAATTCAACGGACGGATGTCATTATATCAGATGGAGGTCTATGTAAATGAACCGTGTGCAGAACTGACATGTGGTGCAAACACCAGAAACACGAGTGCCACAGATCATGACAGGAATAAATCTGCCTGTTTCGTGAGATGGCTTGTGCGCTCTGATGTAACTCATAATCCGCACCCTAAATATATTTATAACTTGGGGGCGCCAGTGAAAATAAAATGGAGATGTTTTAATTTCACTACTTGTAATGTAGGGGTAGTCCATTTTATTACGGCTGACCCAGGGGAATGTAAGGTTACCATCTGGCCACTGGTCACCATTACTGATTCTTGTTTTAATATGCAAATGGATCCTTTTTTCCACCTTAAAGTAATCACAAATGTACCCTTACTAAACCACAGGCCATGTGCACATACAATAACAGCTTTCTTGCAGATGGCCAGAGTTTGGTTGCTGATTTACTAGAGACTGGGCTCAGAGTCAGATCAGTGTTTGTGTTTTAAAATATCATGCTTTAGAAATAGACTCAAATTATCTTCTTTTGGTATTAAGCTGTTTCTTTCACATATAATTGCTCTGAACCATCCATGTCAAATTTGGTTTCTTTTTTAAAATAGTATAAACACAGCGAAACATGGCAGAACAAACAAATATGGCTGCATAGAAACAAAGCATACTATATGTTGGTAAAAGCAACAAATAAGTGAGCTACAAAGAGTTTAAAAACCATCCTTAATTAGTGTTGTTGCACAAAATGTACCGGTATGTTCTTCATTATCTAATCCATGTTCAAAACGCATGCCTGTATTCATGCTGGTCCAAAAGGGCTGCGACTGCATTTCATGCCCCTCAACATCTCTCAGCAATACAATTTCTGCAACCAGAAACGATGAAAAAATCAGAAATCCTCATCTGTTTGCTGTTATTGAAAATATATGCTAACTTAATTAACATATTAACTGCCAATAATTATTTTTCCCGTCTTAAATCCAACCATTTTGAAGGATATTTCTTAATGTAATTGTTTTGCTAATTGTTTAGAGATGAATAACAATGATACTGTGGGAACAAAATCAGTTCATGACTTAAAGATGTAATAAAAAAGGGGGGGGGGGGGGGGGGTAATGGGATACTTAGTTGTTTTAGTCCAACAAATCTCTGTTCGGAAACAGAAATCTGCCTTCTTCTCTGTTAAATTCTGATGAA
>JBBDHI010000003.1:24299131-24309910 GCA_037177115.1 Craterocephalus stercusmuscarum
TACATTTTTCGGCACTCCGGATCGCTCGAAAAAGACAAAAACAGGTATTTAAGGGCTTAAAAAAGTGGATTTTGCATAATACGTTCCCTTTAAGAAATATGGAAGACTAATTCTTATCACCATGATAGGCAGCCCAGTGCGTGGGCGTGTAGCCTCTGAAGTCCAGCATGGAGTCCAGAGGGTCAGCTTTCTTAGCAGCCTTTAGCAAAATATGGAGCAGCTTAGTGTGACCGCAGGAAGCTGCGAAGTGCAGCGGTGTCCTCCCCTGAGAGTCTCTGCACAGAGCAGAAGCCCCATGTTCCAACAGAGCCGATACGCAGTCCTCACTGCCCATCATGGCCTGCAGGACAAGGACACAAGCTACGTGTAAGAAGAAAATGATCTCTGGGTACCGCTATTGTTGAGAAGAGTGAAGAACTAAACTCACGGCTCTGTGCAGAGCAGTAAAGCCGTGCTTATCTGCAGCATCAGCCTTCGCTTTTTTCTCCAACAGGATGTAGACGCAGTCTGTGTGACATCCCAGAGCTGCGAGCATGAGAGCCGTTCTGAAAAACAAACAATTTAAACCGACTGCGCTTCCTACAAAAGACACTTGTAGTGCTTCAATAATCTAAGTGCATTACATTCTGTTTATCTAATGGCTGCCAAAACCTGTAAATCACTAACTGCTTCTTTTGTTACTGTTTCATAAACATCAATTAGAAACTGTAATCACTGCTTATTTCATAACATCTGCAAAGAAAAGATCTGTTTATCTATTTTTTAATAGGTATAAAATCTGTTGAATTTAATCTAAACCAGTCTTTGTAAAAGCTTGGACTGTCTATTCAGCCCCCAGTGGAAAAAATTTAATTGTGCATTCTGTGACATCAAATTGGAAATTATGTCCTCCTTTAGATTAAAATGTCTGAGCAAATTGTTATCTGAAATACAGTGACTTACTGTCCCCGAGTGTCCTGACTGTCAATGATGTCTGCACTGTGTTCCCTGTTGACCAGTAAAAGCAGACAGTCCACCTGGCCCTCGGCAGCTTCGTAAGAGGAAACAAAATTTGTTAGATTTTTTTGCTCCTTACTGAGACTTGCAACAAAACAGATACAGAAAACCTGCTGTGTAAGACCTAAACGCCTACTAATTCTCACACACCTGCAGCATGCAGAGCTGTCCACTTGTGCTTGTGATCCCTCAGTGTGTAGGAAGCTTGATGCTCCAACAGAACCTCCACACACGAGGAAAAGCCTCTCTGAGTGGCCAGGTGGAGCGCCGTCTGGCCTTCAATGTCCCGCACATCCAGACTAACTAACGTCTCACAGAGCAAATGAAGCGCCTCACAGTGACCATAATATGCCTACAGTAATGCAAATACATAACAATAAAAAACAGTAAGCCATGAGAGCTTCCTCCAAAACAGCTATATCACTTTCAGATATTATCTTTTAAAAGAATGGACCTAATCATACTCACAGCTAAATGCAAAGGACTGACTGGAATATTACTTTCAACCTCTTCGAGACAGTTAAAAGAAATCTCCAAAAGCTGTAAGAGGAAAATAGTTTCAGTTAAGTTTGTCCTCTAGTAAGTTAAGCAGAAAAAAACATTAGTCACCAGTTCCAGATGCTGTTTGTTCCCATAAGCTGCTGCATAGTGAACGGCGCTGTAGCCTCTACTGTTCTTTAGAGTCGGGTTTGCTCCGTTGTCAAGCAAGAAGTCCAGACACCTGAACACGAAACAAACATCTGAAAACATCTGCTAGTTTTCTGCAACAAGAATGTACCGTTAAGATATGATTGTTTTATAAACATGTATTACAATAGTTCCTGTTAATGACTTTACAAAATCATTTTAAAAATCTCTTCTCATAAAGTGGATTTTCGTCTCTCTTTTTCTCCCTCTCTTTCATTCATTTTCTTTCTTTCTTAGTTTGAAAGTACATTTTGGATTATCTGGTTTCTTTTCTTAAAAGAAAAGTGAGTAAAAGTAAGATATCCACTTGAGACCACATAAAATGCTATAAAATTATATCCTGTTCTGACAGAAATCTTTAAGACAAAGTTTTGGGGAATTCAGCACAGTAGAAAATAAAATATTACGTAGGATAAAAAAATGTAATTGAATTAAATGTAAGATAGTATGTGACTTACAGAGAAGCTTCTTGTTCTTTTTCCACACCGAGGTTTGACTCAAAGTTTGTTTCTCCCCTGTGGATATAAAGACAAGACCTCTGAATTTAACATGAAGACCATTTACAGAGAACTGCCCATCCTATGCTGTCCCTTTTTAACCTTCTGGTAAAATGCATTCAACATGAAAATGTCTCTCACCCACAGAAGGTGTGCGCAGCAGCAGCGTAGTGCAGAGGGCTGCAGCCCGTCAAATCCGCCTCGTTGACTTCTGCCCCGGCTCGAACCAGAGAGATTGTGCATTGGCTGTTTCCATTGGCAGCAGCGTAGTGCAGAGCAGATCTGCGAGGAAAAGCAGGTGTGACGTCATGAAGCAAATCTGAATTTTATTTATTTACAACTGTTAAGCACAGCTTACCTTCCCAAATCGTCTTTTGTATCCAGTTCAGCACCACTATTTAATAACAAATTTAGACACTCAACATTTCTGCAAGACAGAAAAGAAATACAATTATTTCCGTTCAGGGTAAAACAAGCATCTAGAAAATATTTATAACTGTTTGCTGATTAGAGTTTGATACAATATAGATTATATCTTAGAAGATAAAAACTTCAACTTTTCCCATTCTACAATATAATTTTTACTGTCAGGTTCTTAAATTTACTCCAATATAAAAAAAAATACTGCTGCATTGGTTGAATTCATTTAAATAGAAGTCGGAGGTCCAGATGTTAATCTGAAGTAGCAACAGATTAGTATATGCTTCACTCCTTACCCTCCAGAGGCAGCTGCATGCAGGCTGGTTCTCCCATAATCATCTGAGAGGTTAATATCAGACCCCACTGTTGGAATCTGGCCGCCTGTCATACTCGGCATGATGTTGTAAAACTGACCTGGGTTAAAACACAAATAATAAACACCACTACATTGTGCTGATAACTAATTGATAAGAGACTAGATTAAAAGAAATAAAAGTCAAACTGGTTCTCACCATTAGACAGCAACTTGCGACAACAGTCTGGAAAGCCATAAAGTGCTGCCAAATGTAGTGGAAGCATCCCGTGAATCCCCTGTCTATAGAAATGATTACGATAACTTTAGTATGGGTACAGTATGTGTGAAGTAAAGTCATTTCATAGCATACTGGTGCTTATCTGAGACATGCCTGTCTGCATAATTTGTAATGTAAAATCCAGAATTCTGTTTGGGTGTTTATTGTGGTGATATAATCGATGTGCTCCCATTCAAAGAGCTTCAACAAAAAGGTGAATGCATTTTGAGATAACCCTGATAGTAGTAAAGAGAATTTTAGCTCCACCATCAGCTTCAGACAAACCTACCTGGCTTTATCAGCACCGTTTGTCAGCAGAGTGCTGATCAGCAACTCCTGACCATATCTGGCAGCAACATGAAGGGGGGTGTTTCCATTCATGTCAGCACAATCAATATCGCCACCTATTAACACAGGAGAAAATTATACACAAGACACATTTCCACCACTAATCACATGCTAAATCAGGATGTTTTAAGTACATACTACAGTGTTATTTTGAATGATAATGTTACCATTTTGGATCAGAATCTGGGAGCCTGTGAAGCGTCCATGCATTGCAGCCATATGTAAAGGGCTCTTCCCTTCTTTATTCTATTAAAACACATGTAAGTAAAGTTTAATGTCATAAATCATCCCAATCTGCAGGGTGTACATTCATAACTATACATTTTCTTTAGTCTAGAATACTGAATTATTGTGAGGTTTGTTGTTTTAGTTTGCTTCTATTTACCCATCAAGTTCTCCATATCAAATCCTCTTAATACTAACAACACGCACCTGCACGTTGACATCAGCACCATTGTTTACAAGAAGCTCAAGACACAGCGCCCCACTGGATGACGTGGCAGCCAGATGCAGAGGTATGCTGCCGTGGTAGTTGGGCTGGTTGATGTTGGCACCGTAGTTTACCAATTCGGTGGCCACAGTGTCCTGCCCCATCTGGCAGGCCATGTGGAGTGCTGTGTTCCCAAAAATGTTGGGTTCATCCGTCTGAGAGCCAGAGGGGGAAAAAGTGTCTAAAATTAAAGTTTGAAGAGCTTTTGAATAGTTTCTTCATCTTCCATGTTTACAAAGAGCAGATGATATAGAGGCACAACCAGAAAACAAATGATCCCGAACCTGAAGTTCTGCAGAACATCAAGTTTTTTTTTACCTAATCTTACATCAAAGTAGCTAGAGACTTTTTTGTTTTGTTTTGGAGCCAGATGAGGAAACTTTTCTTTTTTTAAATTCTAACTTTAAAGCTAAATAACATTTAAAACACAGCAACAAGATGATAAACATTCTGTCTCATAAAGAATTTCCAACAATTAAGTTTTGAACAGTGACAGAACCAAGCCACCAAGACTTTACCTCCACCTCAAGTCCCAACAGATACATGACCACATCCAACTGACCGCCGGCGGCTGCCACATGAAGCGGAGTGTACCCACACTTGTCCTTGCACATCGCGTCTCCACTGTGAGCCACCAGCAGCTTCACGACGTCCACATATCCTGGAATAAAAGCCTAATATTTACTTCATGAATGCTTAGAGTCTTCTAAGTCACGGTTACCATGTGAGCTTGAACAAAAGGCAACTGGAGGCAAGCTCTTACAACTACCTCAGGAATGTACAATGCACACACATTACAATATATCACATTTGTTTGCTAGCTTGTGACTTACAACCTTAAGTACATTCAGCATACAGGTGCTTTCTGATGAGGCAAATACTTGATTTAAAATAAAAATGAAGAAGTGATGAAAAACCAAAGCACAGACTAACATTCAACTCTCTTGGGCACCCGTTTCTCAGACAATGGTCAAAAAGACATGATTAGTTTAATGGTATTTTATGCTAAATGTACACTATTCACATTACAATAAACATAATTTTTGTAGGGTTGTCATTGACTGAAACAAAACAACAATATAGAGAAAACATGATTCAGTTTTTTCTTATTACTGCAAAAACATCCCAGAAAACCTAAGGGATGTTGGCGTCTTGGATGCTGATGATGATGATGCAGATTACTCGCACTTCTTTACACGCATAAATGAACAATTAAAACCTAGTTTAAAAAGTAAAGAAACAGCGTTGTCTCTTAGAAGACTGTTAGACTCACCAAGGTGTGCAGCCCAGTGAATTGGCTGTCTTTCTTTCTTATCTTTGGCATTTGCATTGGCACCTTTAGACAAGAACAAGTTCACCATCTGTAGAAATGCAATAACCGGATAAGCAGGATGTCTGTGCAGCCTCATCTCCAAGTGTGATTACAACATGGAAGATAGTGAATTTTATGTCTGGATACCAGATATGCAAACATGCATGAACATAATTTTGGATACATTTAGCTTAGAGGTGCAATCCTGATTAAAACAACTGTAGACTATGCTATTTACATCAGCCAGCAACAAGTGTTGGAAATCAAGAAAATCTCATTCAGTGATCACTGTCTTTCTTAAAGGATTTTTTAAATCAAACATATAAAAGAGATCAAACACTTAATTGCAGGAGAATGACTCTGGCTAATACAAAAAACCTTAAAAGATTACCTCTGCGTGCCCACTGTGTGCTGCATGATGTACTGGCGTCCTTCCTGACCTATCAGTAACATCCAAGCTGCAAACATGTGGTATCAGGGCCATGGCGCAGCCTGTGGCCCAGTTCGCAGCTGCCATGTGTAAGGGTGTATGCCAGAATTTGTCCCTTGCGTTGACCTCTGCTCTGTGCTTCAGCAGCAGCTCCACAGCCCTCTGTAAGGGGAGAAAAAAATCATGAGAATAAGGTGAACCGGCAAGCTCGGTTAGTCCTCGACTGTTCTGTTAATTCTGCGCACGTGCACTGAAATTGGCCTGTACCTCATTTCTTGAGGCAGCTGCACGATGTAAAGGAGTAAGCATCCCCTGGTCCTTAGCATTAACATTTGCACCTATAAGAGAGAACACGAGCAAAAAAAAATGTTTTCTGTGAGTATTTTTTTTTCATGTGAATGTTACTGATTCATTGACTTCATTACAGGAGAGAATACTTAATAAAACTTTTTCTTACCTAAACTAATGAGCATCTCCATTATAGGAACATCTCCCAAATAGGCAGCAGCATGTAGTGGTGTGCTTTGTTCTTGGTCCTGAGATGAGGAGGGAAAATAATCCTTCACATAATGTTGTATGTTGACATGTTTTTCAATCAGCTGGAATAGTTTTCAACTTGTTGATCTGTGATTACCAGCAGATCATCATGGAATAAAACTGTGAACTTGATGGTACCAACTACAGCAATAATTACCACAAAGACACTTTTGAATATATTTACAAGATTTCTATTATCCTGTCTGGGAACATTAAACTTACCAGTTGTGTCTTATAAATAAAATAAGCTTCAAAGGTAAGCTTGAGTCTATAAGATCATGTGGTCAGAGCCATGAGTACCATTATAATAAACTAGCTGCATAGCGTTGCATCAGATAATATCACTTTACAAGATTGCTTCTGGTAATTCCAATTCTGGTATCCAATTCTGATTATTTAATTATTCATCACTGCAAAGATGAAAAAGCAACATAATCCATACTGTAAATTCACTTTTAAAGTTTCTATTTAATGGCTAGTGGATTGCTTCTGATCCAAATCATAAGCCTCTTCTGAAAATCTCTACATCTGAGTGGCATGTAAATGGCTGTGTCAAATATGAAAATGGACAGTACCATAAAATATACATAAAAGAGACTATATTTCTAGATATACCACAGACAAGTAAGTATATGAGAGAAACATAGCTGAACCAAACGTCCATCTTAAATATACATTTGACTCAGAATATGCTGAACAATAGGTGCTGAGTTGATGCTGGTACCTGTTCATTAACATCTTCATCGTGGCTCAACAAAAAAGTCACATCCTCTGTATTTCGGTTGAATATGGCCTGGACCAGCGGAGACTGAAACAGAATTTGTCATGCAGTACAGGTAAACAATAATAACACAAACAAAGAAACAAACCAAACAAAGAAAAAGGTACGAGGTAACAAAACCAACATAAAACACTCTACAAACATAACCTCCAGCCATGTTTTTAATTTTACTGGCTTTTTCAATTTAAGATCATGGAAACATCTCTTGTTTGAATGAAGAAAATTCTATGCACATTTTTTTTTAAATGGGCTCTTTAACCTCTGCAAGGGGCAAATACATTTGAATGATGTTTTGTAATATTTCTGGGGTTTGGGGGTTCATTTAGAAACCTCCAACGATACTGTCTGAATGCAAGTGTCTAACTTTCACAGCAAAATTTAACTTCAATAGATCGCCCAATTGTGTATAGTTATAATCAAACTGAAACGTAACCTAACTCGTCATGGCAAGGACGTGGTGACATAAACTAGCTTTACTGTAAACTTTCGTTGTCATGTAGCCAATATGGCTAGCAGCTGTTTACAACACTGAAAAGTATAGTAGGCTTTCTAAGACTAAGTTAGACCGCAGCAAAAGTTTTATTTACTACCTGGTCCTTGATATTTCGTAAATCCATATCCCAGTTACTTTGGAAGCGCCTTTATTGAAACTTGGTGTAAATTTGATGACATATCATCACTACATTGCAGCCAGTTAGCCTAGCCTTAGCTTATTTAGCAATTTGTGGTGTAGTTGACAAAACATCGCGAGATGTTAATGAGGCGTGATTTTCAGGGGTTTAAATTTTTTCCGCTCTAGTCTTCAGCAGCGTGAATTTATTAATTATAAAAGAAATAGATAACTAAATAATAAGTAAAATTGAAATGAAGAGTGAAAACTTCATATGTATATATAAATCATGTATAAAGTTTAATCAATCAATTTTTATTAACGTATTTTAAATGACACGATAGGGGGATATGGTTAAAAAAATCTAAATGAAAAAGGTAAACTAAAAAGCAGCAATAGTTTAGTAAAGTCATACCTAAGTAGTTTTTGTAGACCATTTCATTTTAATTTTGGTTCGGGGGAGTTTCCTTTCCTACTATTCCTCGATACTTTAGATTTTACTAACAGTGTAATTTTAGATTGTGACTAAAATAAATCAGACATGGAAAGGGTGGGAAGTAAAAAAAAAAACACAGATGAATGGACGATTTATCAGCTAGTAAATCCATAGATGTATTATAGAACTTATCTATATTATATATATCCATATGTAAATCCAGTGCCTTAGTGGACAAGAGCATCACCACCAATCAGATCAGTGCAAGACCACAGCACACGCGCAGTGTAGCATGAACCTACAGTTGTCAAGATACGCGACTTTGCCGGGGCTGTAGCTGGATATCGGGGTTAGCTAGCTTTAAGTTGAAACAAAGGCTGTTAGTATAAAAGCACCCTTGATTTTCAAGATACAAACTATTGTTTTACCCTCCTATAAACTACACACAGGTAAGAGCTTGTTCGCACTTTCGTCAGGGTAGCGTTAGCAAAGCTAACAAGAGAGCTATATGTCAATTAGCTTGATCGCACAGGAACTGTACAGTGGTAATGTAGGTAGGTGTTATCATCACGCGTTAAGTCATTGAGTTTGTCGGAAGAGTTGATCAAACAAAGGATGGTGGCTCATCTGTTTAACGGACCTGGTGGATTTTCAGATAGCTCTTTGATTGTACGTGTGTGTGTGAGTGTTTAACTAATATCTGTAGTAACCTCACCATAGCTGCCATACAAGCGACCATGCATCCTTTCATTAGGCTACTATTAGAATTTATCCTCAACAATGACATAAAGGTCTTAGTGTAATTTCAAAATCAGACAAACCCAAATCGATTAAGTCATCAGGTGAAACCCTGTGGAATTGGCTTATTTGGGCTCATTGCTAAATCACCATGATACGTACATTTTCACAAATTGTATTGTTCCAATTGCATAAAAATTATTTAATAATGTCAGAAATAAACTTGAAAGCTTATTTTGTTTGGCTTCTAATAATGATTTTCTTCCATGTTTAGGGGATCTAGACTAATATTGTATGCATCTCTGGCATAGTTTCACCTATTTGCAAAGTGTTTGTAAAATTAAAGCAACCTCAAGGGTCAAAACCCCATCAAAGCACATGTGTTATGTTTGTGTTCATGATGACTATGACAGTCTGAGTAATGGACCCGCAGCGACTTAATTAGAGCATTTCATATCTCATATACCTTGAAGGTAATAATAATGTGGTATAAATGCATTACCTTTCTAAATAAACTCTGCTTTCTTCTTTTTGCATTTGTATTACTTGATTAAACTGATCACCCTCCCCCTGAGAAAGTAAGGGTGTCAGTGATATACACAAGGGAAGATAATCTGTTTTCATAACAGTGTTTCTGGAAAGTGTAATGTAAATAGTTATAACCTGTCTTAGCTAAAGCTTTTATAAACAGAACTAGTGTTTACATATTTCCTCTCATCATTTGTATTCCAAAACAAATGCAGATGTAGAAAGTGTTATATATTTCTGTCCCATTTACAGGACTAAAATTAATGAGTTTTACTTGATTATTGCTCATTTCATTGATTCATATGTCTTCAAAACAAATTTATCAAGTTAGGCTGTTAAATGTCTCAGCAGTTAGGTTTTCAAGTAATGCCGTGCATATGTGGATGTTCAGAAATTACAGCTTTTTTGTGTATGTGCTTGAACATTGGTTTTTCTGATTAGGCTGCCTTAGAAACAGTGCATTAATCAATCTCTATGGCTGGTGATTTTTCATTGAGTAAGCCAGAGCTGTGTTGAAACGGGGTCTGGCTTAATTCTCATTTTTAAAATAGTAATTTCAAGTTGTTTTATTCATTGTTGTATTATTATCAATGATTTAGTTTGAACTCTAAAGTAAATGCCTTTTTTTCACATATGATTCTTGCAAAATTCTTGCAAAATTCAAAATTTGTAATCTTTGAAGGGAACTACAGCCTGACATTGTTAAAATGTTAAGAGTTCCACTAAGGGAAAAACCCTGTCGTTCACAATTGAAGGGGTGGGACATTACAACTTGTCCGTTTGGGAGTTGGCATAGATGCAGTGATAGTAAAAACGGTTTTCTGCAGATTAGGCCTAATTTATGTTTGCTGAGACTTTAGGGAAGTTGCATGAATGGGTGATAAACTGATGCTGTTCTCAGAAGGCCATTCACATTTCAATTTACTGTAGCTCTCGGTTTCCTATCTTTCAACATTTGGGTAAAGTCAATGAATCATAGGTGGTGACGCAAACTGATCCTTCCTGATGAATGTTGTAATGGTATTATAACTAAAGTCAAAGGTCACATGGATAGAGCATCTTCTGCCAAGGACAGTGCTGTAGACTATTGCATGTTTTCGAGGGAAGGGAAGTGAATTAGTACGCATTTTTAAAGCCTTTTTTGTGTACCTTGCTCCGCTAATAGGTTTCACAAAAGTTGTGTTAGTTTTAGTGAAGAAAAAAATTCTTCTTTCCCTCGCTTTTTTACATTGTACATTTAGTTGCACTGTGGTGTCTGGGAAGTTGGCATTAGTCCTGACAGTAGAGTTGCATTCTCTGACAGTAAACAAGGTCACGGTACAATCAATCAATCAATCAATCACATTTTATTTATAAAGCACTTTTCATACATTGTGGTTGTAGCACAAAGTGCTTTA
>JBBDHI010000003.1:24365282-24392158 GCA_037177115.1 Craterocephalus stercusmuscarum
TCTCCTCCCATTCCACAGCACCTGCACGTACCTGGCTCACCTTTATGCCTTTCCGGTGTTATGCACCTCCCACTAATCAACATAAACACGTCATATTAAAATATTGTAATAAACATCATGAAACAAATAAACACAAAATAAAACAAGAAACAAAAAGTTGGATTATGGCTCCAACACCCAGAGCTGGACTTCATGTTCTTAAGGTTCATGCTTACTGATGATATCCCCTTTATCTGCTGTTTTAGATAAAATACAAAACTCTTTTCAGTTTGCATGAAGTATTTTCTTTTTTCACACCACTTCCTTCTCTCAGATTAATAGATCCAGGTTCCATGTTTTAACCTCTGACATGCTCTCCCTGCAGACAGTAGTTTGAGGGTGAAAGATGTGATCAAAGAGTTCCAGCCGGGAGGTCGTCTGGCCCAGCACAGTGTTGGAGAGGTAACATTTGGTTACATACAATGGTATACATGTTTTCCAGTGATAAAAGTAGTGGCAAAGTATCCCAGGGCAAGTAGTTTCTTTGAAAAATGTTTTGGTGTTGTGATAGTTTCCATTTAAATGTCCTTGTCGAAAAAAAGATTTTATGAATATTTCCGATCAGAAACTTTAGTCTTACCACATGTTGATGTCAGTATTTTCTCTTTTCTCTCATTAGTTTCTAACTAAAACGGCCTTCCTACATCTTTTTTACAGTCATAATAGAAATAAATGTTTCTATAAATGTAAATGTTAGATTTACTTGCCATTGTTTTCTGTCTAATCTCACCGTTCTCTGCTCAGTGTGTGGATGCTGTCGGCTTCTGCCTCTTCCTCAAAACCTACCTGGAAGTGGAGGACTTTCCTGCAGATTTCTGCCAACGTCTTTTTCGATATTTTCAACACGCAGAGCAAAATGGGTCCACGAAGGGTCCCGTGCCCAAAGCAGGTAAAATATTATGAAGAATAGCTTGTTCTTTGGCTGAAACAGTGGCGTAAATTTTAGGAAATGCATTGTGTGGCCTTTAGATAGTTTATGGTCTAGGGGTGAAGCTGTAGGTGTAGTTTTGTAGATTAGATCTTACCTCTGTGACTTTTTTTGGTGCACAGCTAAAGTCATGATGTTTATCACCTCAGTGCAGTAAAAGTTTCACGTTTGTTTAAAAGACCTCTCCTTTCTTCAGGTGGGGTCTTTCTTCGTGATGTGTCCTGCTACTTTTCCGTGCTTGAGGAAGCACAGCCGCGTGAGAAGCTTGAATGTTGGTTTCCTTTACTTTTAAATCTACTTCACCTATGACAAGAGATGGAAAGTGAGAACTGGAGGATGACTGACTGGCTTTGTTTGGTTCTAGTTACCTTCAAGCTGTACGACAAAGATGGCAACGGACTCTTGGACAGTTCTGTGAGTTACAGGCTTCATGTTTAAGCTCATTAAAATCTAGGAGGATTCTGTATTTTATTAATAGTCATTTCTGGCAGTGGTTTCACATAACATTTTATGCTATTACAGTGCCATTAAATAAACTAGTCCATGCACAACACAGAATTTGCAGATATACAAAGAAAAACAGTCATATTATCACTCTGACCTGCCACAACTCTGCTACCTTTTCTCCAGGAAGTAGATCGAATTATCACACAGATGATGAGAGCCGCTGATTACCTGGGCTGGGATGTGACAGAACTCAGACCAGTAAGCACTCACTTTTCATGTTTCTTCTTACCACTATCATATTCTTATCTTAAATCATGTTATGAGGCGTCAAGTATGCACTGAAAAGGAATCTCTTCTTGTGTGATTTGACAGGTGCTGAAAGAGATGATGACTGCAATTGATGTGGACGGCAGTGGGACCGTCACTCTGGAGGAATGGGTGAAAGGAGGCATGACCAATGTGCCTTTACTGGTGCTGCTTGGACTGAAGGTGAAATAAGACATTTAATTTACTACCTGTTCCATCTTCTTGTTTATGTAGCTTATTTATTGCCCCTCTTCACCTACAGATGACTGAGAAGGATGGGCATCACATTTGGAGGATGAAGCATTTTAACAAGCCGACCTACTGTAGTGTGTGTGAGAGCATGCTGCTCGGCCTCGGGAAGCAGGGATTGTGCTGCATCTGTAAGACCTCATTCCCACCACTAGGAGGCAGTCATGCGCTTTTTGAACTGTACAAATGAGCTGTAGCAGACAGGCCAGACCCATTTTATCTATTCAGCCTGGTTTCTGACACTGTCAGCTTTTACTGTAAGAAGATTACTTTTATGTCCTCATTCGTATTTTTCTTCTCCCAGGTTGCAACTACACCGTCCACAGCCAGTGTGCAAACAAGGATCCAGAGCCTTGCGCCCCTACGTTTGTCAAATCTAAACAGGAAATTGGTGTAAGGGAAAAAAAAGATCACTTGTCATTTACTGTTTACTTTCCACCGGTTCAGTTTTAATCCTTACAGCTACATTTAGGGGGAAATTGCCTTTTTACGTGAAATTAGTTTAGAGATGTGGTTAAAAGAATGTAGTCACCAGACTTCTCTTTCTTTAACGACACAAAGTCTAATGGCAGTGACGGAAAACACATTAACTACAGGGAACATGACAGTGGTTTAGCCACTAAGTGCAGCCCATCAGTGTTTTTTAAGAGCAGATTACAGCTGGCACAGTCTGACCTGTACATCTGTTAAATGTCCCAATTCTGCAAAAGCATAGACAATGATCTGGTCAATGTTTTCTTTTTTTTCTTCAGTGTAAGCAGCATTATAGCTACAACTCATGTTGTACTAAATCTGTAGCAGATCACAACAGTGACATGCCTTTCCTGGTGAGGTTGCCCATGAGCTTTAGGAGTGTTTTATCTTAAGATGCCCATCTGCCATGTTCATATTTATCCAAAATGCCATAAATCTGAAGCCGGTGATGACCCCCTCAGCTGCTTTAGAGTAGGGTGGAGTCTGCTGATTCAACATTAAAACAGCTTCTCCTGCTTTTATTCAGGGGTGTGTTGTTTTAATTCCACACAGAAAGGGATGTTAAATCACTCATAACTGTTTATAGCAGAAATATTACAATACTGTCCTTCAAATGGATTTGGTAATAAAGCTGGCAGCATATCACTGTTAAAAGAAAACCAAAACTGAATAGGCAGCAGTGGTGGGATGACACTTCATTTGTTCTGCGTTCTGTGCTTCAGAAAGCGGCTCATGACTGGGTCAAAGCCGACTGTAACTCCAGCAAGTGTCAGGTCTGCTTCAAGAAGATCAAAACTTTAGCAGGGAAGCGCTGTGTGTGGTGTCAGGAGATGGTGAGCATCCGTGTATCATGATCACATTGTTCAGAATGGATTCCTACTTCTTCCCTCTCACTGAGTCCCGTTTTCTTTAAAGCGACATGATGACTGCGTTCTGCCCGGCTTACCTAAATGTGATTGTGGAGCACTGAGAGACCACATACTGCCTCCATGGGCTATCTATGCCGTCTCAAAGGTGAGGTGGCTCAACTAGAATGATCAGATGTGCTTTCAGAGTGATTGGATGTCCAGGATGTTAGCTGATTGTCTCTTTGTTGGCTGCTTACTTGCTGCAGGAGGAAGATACCAGCCTGTTGAATGTAACTCCTGATGGCCACATCCTGCAGGTCTGCCCCTTTCCCACCTTCCGACTTACATTTACTTTTTACAGCTGTTTTGCTTTTTCTTCTTAGATTCACTTTTAAATTGTTCATACCAATGTCAGTGCTCTGAGAAGAGTTTCTCGTTTATTTGGTGAGAGATTAAAAGTTGACGGAGTGCTTTATATTGAGTTGCAGATGCATTCGTTTAAAGTAAATGAAACTGTTCACACTGATTAATTTCTCATCTATTCGTATCTATTCTATGTTTCACTTTTATCCTTGAGTAGTCATGTATAAGACTTTTCATTGAAGAAGATAGGTCAGAAAAAATTGATTAAATGCACCTGAAAAGTATTATGTGTGCAATTACAGTAAGTACTTACTATCTTAAAACACATTTTTCCCCCAGATAATCAGTGTGAATGTGTTCAATTTGTATTCAGTCTTATTGACATGCTTATTTTAACTTTCATACAGTTTTGACATTCATAAAATTCATCTTAATTCAAGACATTTAAACTACTCAAACACCCAAATATTTAGAAAGGTGATCAGAAAGTGCCCCTTTCATATCTTGGATCATTTCAGAAATATTCTACTTTTTTCCACATTTTTGTTAACATTGATTTCATTGGATTGCATCTTAAAAAAAACCCTCACTCGTACTATTCTTTGAGACGTGTCTCTTTTGAAAACAAATCCACTTAGAGGTACCATTCAAGCTTCTAAATATTCTCCACACATTCGGCAATATTTAGTTTAGATTTTTTGTACCTTTTAATGATTTCAGAAAAATTTCAGGATAATAAAAAGAACCATCAAGAAAGAATCAATTTCAGATGTACTGTAATTCGGTATTCATAACGAATGGGTTGCTTCATAGTTGGAGATCACAAGAATTTCATCTGAAAGAAACCATATCCAGCCTACTACTGTATCCATAACTATTATACTACAAGGAAAATATAGCTCTCACAATATGACTTTCACAGACATCACACTTTCCTTGTTGTTCCTCCAACTGCTGCTCAGAGTTTTATTTTGACCGACTACAGATTTTTTGCCAAAAGTCACCATTTCTTTAACTTGCGTTAATGTCCAGTTTTCATTTCAGAGGAACAAAAAGCCCACTTATGTGCTGCACTGTGTCTCGTTGTTGCTGTGTCTGATAAAATTGTGTCAATTATAATTGGGGTTTGTTCATAAAATGAGGAGATCTGAGGCAAAGTCTAAAAATGTTCACATAGAAATATCAAGTTTAGACCTGATAAGATTCTTACGAAATTTTTAAGTAAAACATTAAGGAAACACAAGTTAACCCCTACAAATGATTCTTGAACATTATAAGTTTCAGCAAATTGAGCTACAGCTGCTCTGCTCCGGCTCTCCAGGGCCACAAACCTGGACTTTTTAAACGTTTCCCACATCTGACATCCTGATCCAAATAAAAAGTCCTTCCTCAAGGGCTTATTTTCAAGTTCTGCCTAACTGCCTAAGCATGTTGATCCAGGTGTGCTGCTGCAGGAAACATCCAAAGGGCAAGCCCTCAAGGACCCCTGTGGACCCCGCCTGACTTAGAGGGATCAGCACCATAAACATTTTAATGCTTTATTTTTAAAAAAAAACAACTAACAATTAGTTTGCTTTATCTAATGCATTCCTGGTTGTGTTTTTTTTTACCTCCAGATTGTCCACATTCCCGACACCCACCCTCTTCTGGTGTTTGTAAACCCTAAAAGTGGAGGAAAGCAGGGTGAACGGTGAGCAACACATGCTCCTGTATAGTTTAAAGGAGTAGTAAGAATATTTATTTACACTATCAAGTGATGACATTGTAGATTTCTTTGTAATATGTAATTAATGCATGAGCTTCACAAGGGTGTGTTTTCCCTTGAATATATGGCCACATGTTTTGTTTGCACAGATAAGGTCATACATTGTAGATATTCACTGTATCTCTTAGTACATGTTTTGGGATATTACTGTGTCACTGCCAATGTTCGAGTATCATAATCCCAGTTAGTGTAAAAGTGATGTGGTTCGTGTTTCTTTGCAGAGTTCTCAGAAAGTTTCACGGGCTGCTGAACCCTCGTCAAGTGTACAACCTGTCCAGTGGAGGCCCCGCTCCAGGGTACGATACACTAATAAAGATAAGAAACTTGTATTTAAATGTCGACATCATTTTAACTTATTTCTATTAATCCTGACTTTGGCCTTTCTTCTTTTTGTAGGCTGCACTTCTTCCGTAGTCTTCGTCAGTACAGGATCCTGGTGTGTGGGGGAGACGGAACTGTCGGTTGGCTTCTGGATGCCATCGGTAATCCTCATCCTTCAGTGGTTCACAGATCAAACTGAGATAACAATCTCTTAAATTAAATTACACCTGATACTTGTAATTCCAGACAAAGCGGACCTGCAGGTGCATCCCCCAGTAGCTGTCCTGCCTCTGGGCACTGGGAACGACCTGGCTCGCTGTCTTCGCTGGGGAGGAGGTCATATCTAATGCAGCAAGTGTAACTCGGGTATTGACATCATTAGATGGTAACACTGTGTTTTTGTTAAAATCCCATGACAGGATATGAGGGGTCTGACTTAAAAGAGATCCTGAAGGAGATTGAGACTAGCGAGATGATTCCTATGGATCGCTGGAGCATCCAGGTGATCCCCAACGACCCTCAAGAGGCAGGAGATCCCGTACCCTTTGAGATCATTAACAACTACTTCTCTATTGGAGTGGTAAGTCACAGGCAAGCAGGGAAGATGAATATCCCACAGGACTATCATTGCCTGCTTTAATCATAAACTATTCTTGACACACGCTTACAGATACGAATATATTGCTTTAAATGTGATTTATTATGATTGCATCTCTGCGCGCTTTTTCAGGATGCCTCTATTGCTCATCGTTTCCACTCAATGAGAGAAAAACATCCCCAACGGTTCAACAGCAGGTGAGGGATCACATGAACATGGGCCTATTATTATTTTCATTTTTGGCTTAATATTTTTATTCTGATAATCCACCTGTG
This sequence comes from Craterocephalus stercusmuscarum, assembly GCA_037177115.1. Lineage (NCBI taxonomy): Eukaryota > Metazoa > Chordata > Actinopteri > Atheriniformes > Atherinidae > Craterocephalus > Craterocephalus stercusmuscarum. The sequence goes on from JBBDHI010000003.1 coordinate 24,371,896, forward strand.
TAGTTTTGCATACATAAAAATTTAAACAGCCTTTAGCTTTTTCAAACTGGTCTTTCAATTACTAGCGCCTGATTTTACCAGCTTCAGTTCCTGTAAACAAGTGTTTAAAATAGTCAAAGGCGTAAGCTTTTGACTCAAACAAATGAGTTAATCATCTGTTTTTACTTCCATGTTATGTTGAAACACTCTACACTATTCAAACCTTCTGATGAAATGTGTAAACGTCATTTAACAAGCAGGAATGAAATTGTTCCCTTCTGCTTTTCAGAATGAAGAACAAGCTTTTGTATTTTGAGTTCGCTACTTCAGAGTCCATCTCTGCGTCCTGCAAGAAGCTGAAGGAGTGTCTTGTGATTGAGGTTAGAGTTTAATCTACAGTTATCTGGCTGTTTCACCTAGTAGAACAATGTGTGATTAATGTTTCATTTTCTTTTCGATAACAGTGCTGTGGGAGACATCTAGACCTGAGCAACTTGTCTTTAGCGGGCATAGCTGTCCTCAACATACCCAGCATGCACGGAGGCTCCAACCTCTGGGGAGAATCCAAGAAAGCTGACGGCGTGTCAGAGGCAGGGCACAGTGAGGTTACCACTGACCCTGAACTCCTCAAAACAGTCACACAAGGTGACTTTTTCTCTTTTCCGGGACTCTTGTAAATCAGTAATCTGGTAGTTTATGATACTGATCTCTTATTTTACAAACTCTTTGAACTCAATCTGTATGTTTTTCATGATTCCTCAGATATGAGTGATAAGCGTTTCGAGGTGGTGGGGCTGGAGGGAGTCATAGAGATGGGACAAATCTACACTGGGCTGAAGAGCGCTGGACACAGGCTGGCACAGACCTCCCAAATTACCATCAGGTTATAAACTTTTACAAACAAGAAACCTTGTCAATGCAGCGCAGATTTGGATCCTGGAGCTTTGCAGTTTTTTATGTTGTAATTTTGTCCAGCATTTTTAAAATCTATTTATTCACCCAGGAGGAAATGGTAACTCCATTAAAACCATTCTGTCTTAAAGGAGAAGTTCGGTATTTTTCAACTTGTACCTATGTTGTAGCATGGTATACGATCATTTACTCACCCAGACAGGTGTGGCGCAACTCGAACTCCTTCAGACGATATTGATATTTACACGCGATATTGATATAGCATACATCCATATAATGGGCGCGTTCGGGGCAAGAGATGCTCGGCCTCTAAATAAGGCATTTTCTGCCGCAAAACTCCTTCATTTTACCAATGTGTTGTCAGCAAATGCTATTCCGATCCCTCCGTGACCTGCTAGCAGCTCGTATTTTCATTGTTGTTGTCATTCCGGGGTCCTTTGAAGCTGTCTCGAGCTTGCCTGTGACAGCTATTACGTCACTACCATGCACCATGGCAAAAGGGCGAATTTCCTCATAGATCACTCTGCGCTGTAGGACTGTCCACTTTTTGCTAAGATAATAGCAACTTGGTCCGTGTTTGTGTTTTTCCAAATCGTAAAAATAGAATGTAGCCGACCACTTTACAGTACGGAGTGAATTCACCCTAAGTGATCGTATAGCATGCTACAACATAGGTACAGGTTGAAAAATACCGAACTTCCCCTTTAACTGAATATGACTCTGTTCCATTTTTGTGTGCAGGACAACCAAAGCTCTGCCCATGCAGATTGACGGGGAGCCCTGGATGCAGTCTCCTTGTACTGTAAGTCTTCAAATAGCATCCGCTTGTTAGAAGAGTCAAGCTTTCAACAATATGTATTCAATTTCAGGCGTACAGTTGCAACCACAATGAGCAATACAAAATGTAGTGAGTTCAGCTAATGCATTGATACGTAGATCATGAATGGAGCCACATCACAACTACAGCACAACTTAGAAAAGGAAAACTTCCCCTAGTGGTCTTGCACATTTAGCCATGAATATCTGCAATTAAATGTATCCCAGATTTATCCCAAACAGTGTAGTTCTTATTACTCATACGATATAAAGTACCAGTCAAAAGTTTGGACACATCTACCCATTCATTTTGAATGACTCCAAACTTCGGACTGATGCTGTTTATCACAGAAACTGCAGAAAATACCTGATATTCACAACTGAGAGCTGTACACCGACACCGGGCTAAAATTCCAGAAAAAAACACACATCTGTCTTTTCCGGTTGAATATTTTGGAAAATAGTTTGAGCCAGGACATCTTTCCAGCTGCCAAAAATACAGTTATTACATCAGTCTTTCAAAGGTACGGAATCATTTTGCTTAGTAGTGAGATGAAAAGGACATTATATTATTAAACATATATAGATATATGTTTATTTTTCTAGTCTTCTTTTGATGGTAATAAAGTTATGATTGAACTAAAAAGTCTTCAGCTGCCAGTAAGAAGCTTCTGGGTGAAAAGATATGAAATCAAACACAGAATTAAAAACGTGATCAAGTTAAGAAAATTCAAGCTTAAAAGAAACAGTGACTTTTAAAGTAGTGAGAAGTGTTTCGATGTCAAGCTCTCGAGTTTGAATCCCAGGTGTGCATCTTACATTCACAGAGTCAGTATTGAGGAAATCTGGAGTAAATGCATCCGTTTAATCAATGTTTTAGACCAAGTCTCAGTTATTGTGTAAATACATTTATGATATATAAACAGAATTTCATTTTGGTTTGGTTTCAGATCCACATAACTCATAAAAATCAAGCTAATATGCTAATGGCTGCACCAACCAAACCATCGGGCTTTTTTCACCTCAAGTAATAGTTCCATCGGTTCCCCTCCAGTCTGCAGAGGATATCTGCAGAATATCTAAAGACTTTGTCCACTGCTGAACATGTGAGTGTGTTTCATTGTGTCTGTCCTTTGAATTTAACCCTATTTATGTTTTTTAAATCACCGCTTACGTTTGTACTTGAACAAATAAAACCAGCGAGTCTTCAGTCTGATCGTGTGCCAACTTCAATGTGATGCAGCAGGTATGTCTGTAAACGAAAGAGTAAAGAATGTTGTGTTACTTCAGTTTATTACTAAGGACTATGGACTTACACACTGAATTTGATGTTGTGCTGTTGTTTTTGTGGTAAATCATGTTTTCAGTAATGTCTTGTTGAGAATCATCTGTACCTGAAGCAGCTTGTAATGAAACGGCTTTGTTTTGGTCCCATCAAATGTCTTGCACCACCTCTGCTCATCCATGTGAAACAGGATAGCTTTGCCACTGACTTTTAAAATATCAGAAACGCTTGATTTGAATGTGACTGAGTGTGGATTTATAGGCATAAAAGGGCTGTGGAAATTTAGTGTGATCAGTTTGAACAATATTAAACACACTGTAAACATACTTTACACATGAATGAAATAAGCGTCTTCAGTGATATTAGACTGTATCATTTACATCTTTGCAGAAAATTACAGAAATGTTCTCCTTTTTAAAAACGTTTGAACTGCAAAAAACACTGTCAGAATATACATTGAATTAAAGGAGCTATACCTGATATTTAAATCTTTCTAAGAAAAATGGTTTCTACACGGTATATTAAGTTGGACTTACCCCTTTTAAGTCCATAAAAATGAACGATACATTGATTGCGCATATGCATGAGTCCAGGAGATTTTAGTTAGCGATACCGGCTAATTTTTAGCTTTGGTGTGACGCTCTCTTTCTCTATCAATGGGATTACTTGTGTAACTTCTGGATTCCCTAGGGGAACGCTCTTACTGGCCGATCGGAATCCGGAAATTAACCCCATTGGCAGAGAGAGAGCGTCACGCCAAAGCTAAAAATTATCCGCTTTCGCTAACTAAAATGGCCTGGACTACTACATATGCACAATCTATGAGTCATTCATTTTCATGGACTTACCCCTTTTACCACATAATAGTGTAGAAACCATTTTTTCTTAGAAAGTTTAAAATTAAATCAGGTATAGCTCCTTTAAATATTTCTGAAAATGAGACAATGCCAAAATGCAAAAGCCATGTGCTATAGTGTGAATTTAATTTTATGATTATTATTTTTAGCAATCTGCATTACCTGTGTTAGCTTCCAAAAGTCAGTGTTGTTAGCTTTGTATGTACATGAAACATGTTCATGTAATATCTTGCCACAATGTCATATTGTGTATGTCATTTGAATGTGTCTCTTGATATTGTATTTTCATTTTCACTAAGCTTGTGTAACAACACCTTGACAAGATGGATTAAATTATGAACAGGCAGTTGAAATATGCATTGCAATCTGATATCCCCTTATGAAAACCTGCTGTCTCATTATGCCTCATTTTCATTGGATTTAAGACATATTTTTGACTCTCTGTGTTATATCACAGCTGAATATGTGATTATACTGCACTGCACACAATGGTACTTTGTTTTCATTAAGAAGGCAGCAACTCTGTAGTTCTCATATAAAAGTGACATAGCCAAAGGTTTACTTTCTGTCTGAAAAAAATCTAAATTTTTAATTGAATGGACATTCCTGACATAATTTATTTTATTTCTGAAAAGAAAATCGCCTCAAATGAAGGTTCCATTTATGATTTACATGCAATTGAGATATGTGATTATAAGCAGTTCCTCCAGTAAAAAAGAAAACCCCTCTTTTCAAAGCAGATATTAAAACTTCAAGTATATGCATTCTTTGAGTTAAAGAATGCACAGTATACTGGACCTTGGCAATGATTACAGTAAATCAGTGTATTTATTGATCAGAAAACATAAGAGGGAGTTGTTTTCTTCTCAGTTACCCGCTTAATAAAATTCTAAATCTGAGTTGGTGAAATCTTATTATTAACGTGTCAACCCACACTGAGGCAAAGCCTGTGCCTCAGTGTGGGAGGAAGAGCAGGGAGGCTAATCCAGAGGTGGTGAAGAAAACAAGATGACAAGCAAATGTTCAAAGTCGTGTAGACAAAATTGAGAAACTGACAGAAAGTAATGAAAACTGTATAGAGCAAAAAAAATGATTATAATAAAAAATATATTTCAGACAAGCCATTTTAGAGAGGCAGTTAAAAGCTACACTATGTCACCAACCAAGTTGGAGTTCAGTTGGATTAAGAATTTATTTAAGACCCATCTTGCCTCACCCTGCCTGTGTTTTTGATCAGAATCGCTGTTAGATGGAACATTTGCATTATAATATAAATATTTAAACATACAGTTAGAAATAAAATGGATGTGGAGATCCAAAATAACTATATTCTAATTAGCCTTTTATTGTGCCATTAACGTATATTACAACCTGCTAGATACTTAGAAATACTTTATTTTGTATTCACCTATTCACACAAAGGAAACAAGTAAAAATCCTTCCCGCCCAAAAAAGAGTTTAACAGAGTTCAGATCATATAAAGATAATGAGTGTGTCAATGAACCCAAAATGTCTAAATACTGGAACAAAAACAGAGCTCTGAGAGATAAGACAGAGACAGGAAATCCCCCCAAAAAAAGAAAGCAAGGCTAAACTCAAGAGTAAGTCATCGAAGTAGCTGGAAAGCTAAACTAAAGTAAAAAACCAACAAAGAAGGAGTTATATTCAAATAGTATGTTTTTTTTCTATCATGCACAGAATGTGAGGTTTGGTATCTTGTTCTGACATTTCATCACATTTAGGGCAGAGGTAAAACTGCCGACCTTTTAACTGGTGTACTAACGCTTCACTACCTGAGCTGCAGTCAGCCCATAAAGAACCATCAGTTAGGTCCCACAAGAGCCACGGTCCTACAGTTTTTCAGTGTTTCCCCGTTATAACACACCTAGCTTAAATTAAATGGATGCAACAGACCATGAAGTTCGGCAAAATGACTCATCACTTTGAGTCGGGTGTTGAAGAAGGGAAACTCCAAGAACCTGCATAACTGTGGCGCTCATGCGACCAAAGCGAATGGTCCTGATATACATGTATGCAAACAGGCTGCCGCTGGTTACACTTCACTGAGATTTGCACCTCCTCAGCAAATTATGTTTGCACGAATCTAAAGCACATGGTTTGTGTTTTACAGTGACCTCTCCAGCTGCACTTACAGTAGTAACATTTAGGAGCTTGAAATGCACATCCATCTTCTTTCAGTAACTTAAATATGTTCAGTAACCATGTTAAAGTTATAATAGACATATAGAAATCTGTTGTGACAGTGTGAAAAGGACAAAAGACGATATGTCTCTGTTAGTTACTTAGATGCATTCTAAGTAGATGATCAAGCTCAAACCCCTGTGATTATCTCTAATAACTCCAGGCCGTCTGGGTAGGTTGGAAGTCTAAGCTGACTCCAAAGGATACCAATCGGCTTCTTTACACACAAGCTAGATTACACCCAAATATCCCCTGAGAGGTTTCAAATGTTAGTGTGTGTCAGTTTGCCCGGTTGTTGTGGAGATGTTATGACATAAGAGGTATTAGGTGATGCTTAAGTTGATGAAGACAAATGAATGTCAGCAGCTGCAGCTGGGACATCCATAGTGCAAATTCTTCAAAGCTGACACTACAGTACTGATGGCATCTCTTGACTCCAAGTGGTTCTAACTGTCATATTTTAGAAGTCATTGTAAAGTTGCTTATAACTATCATATCAAACTTAATTTTAGTGAGTCTCACTTTAAATTCTTAAGCAAATGATGTTGTGTGAAAAGATTTAGCTATATTTCAATTGTCCATTATCTTCTTGAATTCAGCATTTTTAGGTAATTTCATCAGATTAAAAGTTCTCCCAAGTCACTAAATGAGCCTTGAAGTGATTCGTCTTGTCAGTAGATGTTTTCAGAGCAAAGACTGAAATAGGCTTAGATTTTGAGACTGTTTGGAAGCGAGTCTTGGATTCACTGCCCAGTGGGGAGACTCCATCTGGTGATGGAGATGGTGTGAGATAATTAAAAGCACATGTTCTGAAACTAATAGAACCTGAGATGAGATGGTTTTGTCAATAAAAATAGTTAAAAAGAACTGAGTTGTTAAGGAGAGCTGTAACATTTATATTGTATTTTTATAAGGCACAGTGTAGGCTGTTCAGATTGATATAGATTGAAATATATTATTTTCTATACTTTTTTGTTTCTTTCCATAGTATAAGTTCTTCTTCTTCAAATAATTTATATGAGAGATCTTTGGGAGAGGACCTACTGTACAGATGACATTGGGAATAAAGGGGCTGTTCAAGGTATAAAAAGAAAACACTGCAGGTGTTTCCTGGTCTGGCATGTAAGAACACACCTCACCGTCTCAAACGTACATCAAAGCTTCCTTTCCAGTAAAAAAAACGTCCGCGCCTCCAAACTGCAGTTATTTTTAGCATTTTTCATTCAGTAATAGACCCACGTGAACGCCGCTGTCGTTGACAGGATATATTTAGAACAACGCACGGCCCCCGGCTCTTGCGTCAATGGAATCCCGTGCGTGCGTCATACGGAAGAACGTCTGCGTGTGAAGCGCGAAGCTGATTGGCTTGCGACCCGGAACGTTCCACTGTTCCCTTCACCATGTTTGGGCATGGACCCGCCTTTTTGTCGACGCAGGTAAAATAAAGCGAGAGTGTATGGAGCCGCCTGAGTTGGTCTGACCCAGTGTGTGTATGAGTGTGTTTGAATGGGTGTGTGTGCTGACAGCAGCTGGCAGAGGTAAACTCGTCTATTTCTCTGGTTTTGGAATTAAGGACAAGCTCTGAAAATCGGGATATATTCATGAAACAGGTAAGCTTTTACTTGACAAGAGCCACAGATATTCTACTACATGTATTATTTATTCTTAATGAATTAAGCTCTGAAGACAAGGCTGACAGGTCTGCTGATGTGAAATATTTTGAATTATTTGTCGTTATTAATCAGACGAGTTGATACATTAACTAATAAGCTGCAAGTTCAAATGTTTAGTGCTAGCTCCATCATGTTGGGTCCCAGTGATATCCATGGGGTGAGGAAAATGTGTTACAAACTAAACTATATAATCAAAGTTATGAAGATAAAATACTTTTTTTAAATATGGGGAAAAATGTTATTGCTATTATTATTAAGTGGTTGTTTTGATATAATAACAAATTGTTAGATCAAGTTAACCTCCAGTATATGTCTACTTCAGGGACTCCAGCTAATAATGATCACTTCAGCTCAAGTCAAGCTTAGTAGTAAGTTTTAATTTAAAACGTGCAAAAAAATTAGAAGGGACTCTTTTTTTGTGTGCTAAACCTGCAAGTTTTATTTGCTCACACATCCATTCAACTGAACATCACACACACACAAGCAGGCTGTGCCACCTTTTCCATTTCAGCTGGCATTCAGCCTACCCTGAAATGCAATCTGAACACCCCCTTGGTACAGCTGCTGTAAAAGAGGGTTGCCCTCCACTGAAGGATGTTTTCAAAGTATTAACAGCCAGTAACACAATATCTGACAATATCTCAGTTCTCAGCTGGAACCCTTTGCATTTTCCAAAGAGGCTTGATAGGGTTTGAAATGGCATGTCAGCTGAAAAAAGACAGTAGACCTTCATGGTGTTAACATTGCCTACTGGCTGCATGCTGACAGATGTGGGGCTAAATGATACAAGTGTCAGCCCTGGTTATCTTTACTGATGTAAAAGTTGTCAAGTATCCCCTCATGATTCTGATGTTTAAATGTTTGATGGACAATGTAACAATCAGAAAAACATATTTAGAAAAATTTCTTTGAATAGATGTTTCTTTAATGGATTTTTCATTACATGTAGATGAATACATTTTCTTCGTATTTTGACAATCATTAACTTATTTTTCATTGTCTCCTGTCTCTTAGCAATGCCCTGTGTACAAACCCAGCACGCATCTCTGCCCCATGACAACTACTTCAGCTCTGAGTTCTTAAATCCTGACTTCAGTGCCAAACTGGTGATGGACATCACTGGCCAAAAGGACCAGCTGTCTTCATCTTCACTGCCCAGTATAAACACCCTGGTAGGAAACGGCTACATAGGGGAGTTTGATGCTTACTCCTGCAAGATTTCCAGCTCCCCTCCTGCCTCTTCCATCTCTTTCAACCACACTGCACCTGACTGCTCCAGCCCACAGATACAGAACCAGGCCTTCAAGCTGGACGATCTCCAGGTGTACGGTTGCTACCCCGGCTCTTTTGCACTCAGCTGCCTTGATGAAACGCTCTCATCTTGTGGGTCTGACTATTATGGCAGCCCTATCTATTCCACTGCTTCTCCACCAACGCCAGGCTTTCAGACAGAGTCTGGACCTCTTTGGGATTCCCCTTTCAGCCCCTTTCCGCCAGCCCCCCCATCCTCAGGGGACAAGGCCGCCATGGCTCAGTCACTCTCCTTTTTCACCTTCAGCCCTGCACCAGAGCATCACACTTCCTTGGGGCAACATCAGGATGCTCAACCCAGTCAGGACGACCCCTTCTTCCTCGCTCCTCAGCAGCATGTGTCTCCACTTCAGTGCCCCCTCATGTCTCTGAAACATAGATCTCTGGAAAGCCCCAGAATGGTGGAAGGACCCATGATGTCTCCTAAAACCCCCAGCCCAGGATCTAATGAGAGCTGCTGTGCAGTTTGTGGGGACAATGCATCATGTCAACACTATGGAGTGCGCACCTGTGAGGGATGTAAAGGATTCTTTAAGGTAAATTCCTCATAAATAATGTATTAGTAGTGGCATCTGCTATCAGTAAAAGTAAGCTAGCAAAATAAAATATTGTTATCAAAAATACAATATGGTGTATCCCTTCTGGTTTTTTTTTACAGGCAGCGCACAACTATTGTTTTTAAAAAGGAAACTATAGGAGATATTCTTGTTTTAGAAAAACAAATTTTTGACATTTAATGTGTTTAGACAGAAAAAAAAACTATTTTGGTCACTATGTTTGAGCTACTATGATCTCTCAAATATAAACATAGCTGTAAAGCTAAAACAAATGACTGTTGGCTGGAGAGTAATGAAGAATTAATTTGATTAAATAATGCATTCATATTCATCATTAATGTACCAATATTCAACCCATTGTTATTTGAACATTTATTGTAAATATACAGTATGGCCTGTAGTTTGTTTTTTAAACACAAGTTGTAAGCAGATTTATTTGTAGAATTTTATCATTGCACAATTATGTGTTTGCAATATAATGATTCTGTGCTAATGTGCTTTTCATTTTTATTGTTTAACAGCGAACTGTCCAGAAAAATGCAAAGTATGTGTGCCTGGCCAGTAAAGACTGCCCTGTAGACAAGAGGCGGAGAAACCGATGCCAATTCTGCCGTTTTCAGAAATGTCTCGCTGTGGGAATGGTCAAAGAAGGTAAGGCAATGTCAGATTCTCTTCAAGCCTCTTGCGACTAATGTATAATGATGACAAACTTGGGTTTGTAATGAGAGTCTTGAGAAACCAAAGCTTAAAAGCACGTGTAACCAGAGCTTTACAGTGCCAGCTGTTGAAAAAGGGAGGCTGAAACTGATACAGTTGTTTTTTAAAGTGTTGGACGCAACGACGGCCATGTAAGGGTCACACTCATGTTCTTGTCTTTTCTGTAGTTGTTCGCACAGACAGCCTCAAAGGCCGCAGAGGTCGCCTGCCCTCCAAACCCAAAACCATGGTTGAGGCTTTGTCCACAACCTCCAGTGTCAACATCATAGCTTCTCTTGTCGGGGCTCATTTAGACTCAAACCCAATCAAGCTTGACTACTCCAAGGTACTTCTCATGACTTTCAGCCAGCCCAGACTTCCACTGTTCCTTATACTGTTTGCATGGCGGAGAATGAAAGGCAGAGTATTTATCCTTTCCTTGTATTCTTCCTCAGTATCAGGTAAAGACAGAGAATCTGAAAGAAAAGGAGGATGCCAGTGATGTCCGGCAGTTTTATGACCTGTTGACCAATAGCCTGGAAGTTATAAGAAAGTGGGCTCAAGCTATCCCAGGTTTCACCGACTTCTGCACAGCGGACCAGGAGCTGCTTCTTGAATCTGCTTTTGTTGAGCTCTTCATCCTCCGCCTGGCATACAGGTTAGGCTTTTATCATTAAGAAAATAAACATTTTCCTACATTATTGTACACCTTTCATGCTCTAACAATGTGCAGCAACAACAACTATTCTGTATATTAGCTCCACTTCACTAGGCTAGTCTAACGTATTATTACTCTAATCTTATTTGTGTATTTTTATTTATTTTATTATTATTTCTATTTCTATTTTTAGACTATTTGTAAATATTTTATTTTATTTTACTTTTTTTTTTAATTATTTGAATTTGGGGCAACACCACTTTCAGGCTGCTATAATTTCGCTGTACTTTGTACAATGACAAATAAAGGCTTCTGATTCTTATTCTGAGTCTGATTCTAACAGAAAACAATGCTTTAAAACTTACAGGTCAAATCCTGAGAAAAACAAGCTGATCTTCTGTAACGGTGTGGTCCTCCACCGCCAGCAGTGTGCTCGCAGTTTTGGTGGCTGGATTGACTCCATCGTGGACTTTTCCCAGAGCCTTCACCGTATGAACTTAGACATCTCACTGTTTTCCTGCCTAGCAGCACTCGTCATCATCACCGGTAAGATGCCTTTCACTTCAGTGGATCGCATTTAATTATGAGGCTTGCATGTAGATGAATGTTTCTGATGAAAATATCTGTTATGCCTAGATCGCCATGGTCTCAAAGAGCCCAGACGAGTGGAGGACTTTCAGAGTAATCTTATCACTTGTTTAAGGGAACATGTGAGTGGAAATGGATCAGAACCAAACCGGACGCACCCCAACTATCTTTCTCGTCTACTGGGCAAACTCCCCGAGCTGCGGACTCTATGCACACAAGGCATGCAGCGTATCTTCTACCTGAAACTGGAGGACCTGGTTCCCCCTCCACCAATAGTGGAGAAAATCTTCATGGATGCACTGCCATTCTGAAAAAAACTACAGAGAAAAAAAAACGTACTATCTGTAAAATCGATGGAGGAAAACCAGATGGAGCAAAGAATACACCTAGTATGAGGTTATTGCTGAACTCTACTACTAATTGTTCACTAACACACTGACCGGTAAGCCAACCTGTGGCTGACATCCTCTAAGAGACCATTGATTTTTGTTATTGTTAGAGTTTAAAATTTAATTATTTTTTTCAGCACTATAAAAGACCGATTTCAGTCCTGAAAAAATGTAAAGCATTTCACATTATATTTTCAATACAGTATATCTTTTGTGCATTTATAATGCCGTGCTAGAAATGTGAATATTTCTTCAGCACTCAAATACACTAATTTCTTTAAAAAAAGCATCTTTTTTAAGAATGCTTATGATTGAAAACAGAAGCTGAGGGCGAATATTTAGTGGAAAAGCCATGCAGAAACTCATATCCACATTGTAATAATGAGGAGTGAAAATTCCACTTTTCAGTCAGAAAACATTTCCTGATACCCATCTGTCACAAAAACTAGCTGTGGTCGTGTACAGTATGTGCTCCTGTGGAAAGTCTTGGACCAAAGTTTACCAAAGTTTGACGCTATCTGTTACAAACCTTAGTGCCTGTAGCCAAAGAAAAATGTCTGTACTGCCATTCTGCTGCAGCTTAAAGCTGATGCTGTAGGACTGTTTCCTCTTGAGTTTTTACAATGAAAGTGGACTTAATGCATAAATGCCTTTCATAAAGCCTCAATCTATGAACCACACTAAGTGATACTGAGTGAGCTTTCATTCCAGACTTGACATACAGAAACCTTTATTAGAATAAGATAGAATAAGTCATATTGTGCTGATTGATTTGGTTTTAGAACCATAGCTCCTTTTAACATGAAGTGCCAGAGGCATGTGTTCACGCTTTGAGCTGGAAGGTCAGTAAGTGATGACATGTTGTGAGGTGATCTGTGAGAACTCAATCCTGCTCACATGCTCCTGATGCTATGAAAGTTATAGCTACAGCGGCGCAGCCCATCTCAAGATTAAAATGGATCGAGGCAGATGTCAGACTCTTTGTCATGTTCAGACACAGAATACCTTTCTGTTCCTTGTATGACAGTAAAAAACAAAAGATCTGATGGTTTGGATATACTGGCATACATTTCATGTTTAAGGTCAGCTGGCTGCTTGCTGCACAGGCATTTCATGTCATGAAACTCTCTCCCTGTCTTCCACATTTAACAGAATGACATTGTTTGACTCTTTTTGTATGTGTTGGATTTATTTTTTTTTTATTTCAATTAAAGAATATTTCTTAAGGAATCACAGTGTGATGCTGAGATGAGCAGCTAAGAACACTTTAGTGTTTTACACAGTAAGAAGGGTACTTCTCTCTCCTAATGTATTTGTTCTGTTCAATTTGTGCACATTTAAAGTGCTACAAGACCTTTTGTAAGATGGTGCAGAAATGCTAAAAAGCAGCAAAAATCTTGATATTAAATGTTTGTTTTTTTAAATACATTACTGGCTGTTGTGATTTAACTTGAGAAAATGAGTAAGTGAACATATTTGTGAATTTTGTTGTGAAGTGCCAGTTTCTCCTTCTGTTACATATTTGAGCATATATTTCATGCTTAGCGTCTATTAGGGCTGGTTTTGTTCTAATGACAAAATAAACTACAATGAACATCAATGAGAAGATAAACTGCACCCCAGCGCTTCAACAGTATGAATGACATTTCCAACATATGTGATTGATTGGGAATGTTTGAGATTTCTCAGTTTAACCACCTTTTACTGCCACTGCAGTTTATAGCAAGACTTTAAATCAAAAGACTTAAAATGTACATGTCAGGTTTCATGTCATGAGCACTCTCTTTTCAGCACTGGGTTAAGATTTTTTTTCCGACAATCACATTGCTTACTTTAAATCAAACTGAGTTAAGGTGAACATATCATGCTTTTAAATCCATCCTTTTCACACTTAAATCATTCATTTATGGACTTTAAAAAGTGGATTTTGCATGATATGTCCCGATATTGAGTCAGGCTTTTTTAGTAAGCGAAAGCGGCTAGTTTTTAGCTTCAGCGTGACGCTCTAAAGCTAATGGGGTTAACTTTTGGAGCTTCTGAATTCCTAGCTCCTAGGAGTCCGCAACTTCCAGAGGTTAACCCCATTGGCAGAGAAAGAGCGTCACGCTAAAGCTAAAAACTACACGCTTTCGCTAACTAAGATAGCCTGACTCAATATCTAGTATGTATAGCTCCTTTAAAAGGCTCCTAATGACATCAATGTCATATTAGATTTTCACCCACATACTGATTTATAAAATCAACGATGACTCCTTACATTAAACATATCCCCTTATGTATCTGGAAGTATTATCATTTGTTTGAATAGATTTGCCCAAAAAAGGGTTTGATTTTTCTCCCTCAGTCAATGTTCTTTTTCCTTTTTTCTTCATTACTTCCCTTATTTTCTTGATATGACAGTTTTCTGCCAAGAAAACAAAATCTAAACATTTAACAGTGGTTAACAATGTTAATGGGGAGTCATTCCTCATAACACAGTATGGTGCTCCTAATGTTCTAAAAAGTAAAAAGAAAGCTAGGAAAGGTCTATCCTATACAGGAGCTCTCTGGTGTCATCACATATTTCTGTGAGATCAGGTTACGAAAATCTACCATGGATTACCATGGTTATAATATGGTTTTGAGTTAAAACTATGGTTTTTCCATGGTTAATACCTCAAAAAACATGTAACCATGGTAGATTTTCATATGGGCATCTGTTTTTTTTTCAGTGGATCCTTTGGATGAAGCCAATCAAGTTTGACCTTATTATTCAAATCTAAATTTGCCTATTAATAACAACCAGTATACCTGTGTGTGAATGTAAAGACAGGTCATTAAATGTGATTTTATATTTTATATTTTCTGAGAAAGGCAGAACAGTGCATGCTACATTGACTGGCTGAATCCCATAATTTTTCACAAACGTGAAACCTGATAGTCATGGGTCCCTTAGAATAATAACTGGTCAATTTCAGTGAGTTTTAAATCTTTTTATTGGTTACCGTGATCAGACAACTTATAATATAAGTTGTCAATACTCGTACTCAGTGGCACGAGTATTGACGAAGACCAGATGGCGGGAACACATTACACCAGTTTTAAAATTGCTGTATTGGCTCCCCATGCGTTTCAGGATTGATTTTAAGGTTCTCTTAGTGGTTTATAAGTGTCTTATTTGTTTTGTTTTTTTCTTTATCTGACCTGCTTTTAGACTATAAGCCCTCGCAGACCCTCAGGTCTTCTGGTACCGGCCTTCTGGTTGTTCCTAAGGCTACTGTAGGACCAAAACACACGGCCAGACCTCCTTCCAATATTATGGCCTTTGCCTGTGGAACGGCCTGCCGGAGGGACTCAGGTCTGCAGAGACTGTGCATATTTTTTATACTAATTTATTTATTCTATCCTTTGTTTCATTTTTATCTTTTAATCTTTCTAACTCTAGCTCCAGTGTTTCCTCATGGGGATCCTCTACATCAGGAGCTGTCTCTCCACTCTGCGGGGGTCGTCCCGGTCAGGCTGGCTGGCGGGGCCCTACATCGCAGTCCTATGGCTGCGCCCGGGGCACTGGCGGTGGCTCCTGTGGTGATGTCCTCTGTGGTCTCTGGTGGGGCGGCTCCTGGTGTGGACGGGTCCCCAAGGCATCTCTTCCTCGCAGAGGTGTCGAGCCATTTGTCTTTTATATATTCAGCTTAAATGATGTTGTTACATACTTGTTTTGGTTAAAGAGACAGACACGAGAAGGCAGTTTATTTTTATGAAAAGAAGAGTGGCTCTATGTTTTTCTGTTGTGTGTGTGTGTATGTGTGTGTGTTTTGTGTATGATGATAAATGTGTGAAAAGTGAAGAAGAGAACATTAACAGGTGTGCGCTATTGACCTTTGTTTTTAAACTTTTTATTTTTTCAAATACTTGTTTTTATTATGTTAAGCACTTTGTGATACTTCGTGTATGAAAGGTGCTATAGAAATAAAGTTTGATTTGAATTGAATATGTGAAAAGCAAAAAAATAAGCCAGCATTGCTAGCATTACTGTATCAGCATGCTATTGTTAGCTTTTCCATTTCACACAGCTGCTTGACAGAATCTTATGTCCAGCTGGATCAACTCATTGATTGTAATTGATATAGAAGATCAGAAAACTTTAGGAAGTCTCTACAAATTACATCTATGGGCACTTGCCTATAAAAGATTATTAAAGGAAGAGCCTGTTATACTAAAAACTAACCCAAGCCTGTTTCCCAGTGTCTGGGTCATTTCGTCACACATGGTAGGCTATTTACTTTTATGCTATCAACATTCACAAGGAAGATGACACCATGCTGCTTTCAGCCACAGCAAGCTCCAACACTAACTGCATTCAGTCACCTGACACTTGATGCTACTGTACACCACACATTGGTTGTCTGGATTTTGGTGCTGGCAGAGAGAATGGAAAAAAGGGACACAGGGTAAAACGAAAGATAGCTTGCATCGAGGTGTTCATTATATTTCAAAATGGCAAGCATGCCACAAAAGTCAGGTGCACTGTAATGGCAACGGCAGACAGGTCCGGTTTCAAAAGGAAAGTCAAGACGAGCGCAGTGGTGCAGAGACTTTCTTTGGCTGTAACTACAAGCATCTTTTTTATCTGGTAGCAGAGCTGTAACCATGTAAATCCCCTTCGACTGTCACGCTTTATTCTTTACGACCACGTATCCATATCAGGTGTGGCATGTTGGCCCTTTGCATTGCCCAAACCTAAACTCAAAATATACCGCCATGTCTACATATCTGATGGTTGGAGTTTCCGCATTTCTTGACACCATCTTTTTCCAAAAGAAGAAAGCTACCATCTGGAGCTGCCATTGGATCTTTAACTTTTGACCTGACATACAACACTGGCCTTAGGAACAAACTGCGGCCTTGCACCCTTCATACGTAATATGTTCACAATATGTTCTCACAAATAAAACAGTAGCCTATGTGGGGCACTTGTTTGAGTGATTGTTGTAGAAGCGCATCAAACCCTTTGCATTAAGATTTGTCTGCCCAGCCATTGTTACAACAGAGAACAGGTTAAAGAACATGTAACATTAATTGTTAACCTTTATTATGATGGCAATTTAATCAACAGGCTATATAGGCTATATATACTGTAGTAAATATTAGACCCAACTTTTACTCTTGCATCTCTGACAGGTTTTATTTTTACTGAAACTGTGACAAAATCATTAGAGTTGATAAACGTTTAAAAGTTACCATCCTTACCTGAAATCTCCCAGCCTAGGACCAGTATAGTATGTCTGATTCTGTTCCTCTTTACATATTTCATGTCAGTCTATCTAATTATTGTGCTGTTATTTCACTCAAACCACAAATGTGAATAATGATGATAATGCATCCTTATATTTTATACATTTTGTTCAAGCAAGAGCTACTCAGTTTGGACCTTGGACAGGTTACCAGTCCATTGCAATGCAAACACAAGGAAAAACCATGCACACCTTAGAAAACACCCACTGCTGTCCTGTTGGGTAGGATAGGAGGCTGCTAATGTGTGCAGAGGAGAGTCTGCAGTAAAAATACTTAGGTAGGTGGGAAATGTCACAGAAACATTCTTATAACTAACAGGATGCAGCATTACACTGGAACAAAGTGTGATCACTTACGTCACCTGTTAGTAGTTTTAATGTTATGGCTAACAGTTTGGGAAGGTTATCTGAATACTGAAGCTATAATTCAACAATTCTTTTAACAAAGAATAATCCTCTTTCTTCAGCAGAATTATGAAAGTGAATTAGGCCCTGTGTTACACAGACTAATCAAATAACATTTGTGTGTATGTGTATGTGTGTGTGTGTGTGTGTGTGTGTGTGTGCGTGTGTGTGTGTGTGTGTGTGCGGGTGCTTGCATGTGTGCGGGAGTAGAAAGCGGCAGCTGATTGCCGGAGATGATATTGTTCCAGGGGGAGGAAAGCTAATAGGTTTGTTTGTGAGGATGCTGCACCTGCCATTTGTTGATGGATTGAGCTGTAAATAAATTTGTGACAGTCCGTGATGCTCTGTGGGGGCTCCAGCGATTCTTTCACCTCTCAACTTTTTATAACACGCATATATGAGCAGAAAACACGTTTGTCCTTGACAACTTCTTTATGCTTCCAAGAATGGCATAAATCCTGCTCTAGTGAAGTTGTGTACATGCAAGTATGTGCAGAAGTGTACGTGGGTTACTGAGTGTGGAAAACCCTCTGTGAGTGTATTTATAGCAGGCCATTGTTGAGCCCACAGAGCCCTCCATAATTGCATCTGGTCTCTCTCAATGAAAGTCTCCGATGATAAATGAGAGGGTGGATGTCATTGCTAATGCTATCCTTGTGATAATTCTATGCTTCATATCACTTTCTTAAGCTCGTATTCCAAGCAGGATTAAATTCATAAGACTGGTGAGCCGGCTGAATTATCATTCTGAAGAGTGTGAGGGGGAGGGAAGGTGGAAATCTGCTCTGTGTCGCGTCCTTGAGTATTAACTCACTGGGTGGACATTCAAGAAGACTGATGTAGAAGTTAATTATCATATTTTTATTAAAACGCAGATGCAAAAATACACATACAACCCTAAGGTTCACACTTTTTCTTCATGTTTTGAATTAATTTCACTGCTTCTTTAATATCACGTACTGTAAGTATTTGGGAAAAGAGGAGACCAGCTGGTGTAGTTCTGGCAGTGAAGTGATTTAGTGTTAGATTTTGACTCCTCAACAGTTCAGGGCCTCCTTTGTTGTATTTTTATCTTCATGGTGTGCCAAATGTTTTCGGTGTGTGACAGGTCTGGACTGGAGGCCTACTTAGCATCTGGACTCCAGTCATCATGTTGATGACACGTGCAGAATGTGGCTTGGCATTGTGCTGCTGAAACAAGCAAGGCCTTCCTGGTCAAGATCTTGTCTAGATGGCAGTGTGTGTTGCACTGAAACTTGAATATGTCATTCAGCTTTATTGGTGCCTTCAGAGATTATTCATGTCATGTACACTGATGAGTCCCTCATGCCATCACGAATACTGACTTTTCGACAGAGTGGTGATAACGACCCAGAAGGTTTCTTTCCACTTCGGTCAGGAGAACACAGTGTCCATGATTTCCATGGTCATTTGAACTGATGGGCCAAAGGATAGTTTTCCTAATTGCTTCTATGTATCTATGAGCACTGGCCCAGAGAGGGAGGTACTATTAATGGAGCTTACTTAAAGATGCAGTGTGTAACAAAATCAAAGGTCAATGACAAAAAATGTTTATATGACATTAAAATCAGTTTCTATTGGTATCTTATAACTTTACTGAAATAAATGTCATGAGTCATTTGTATTTAATTGCCACTGGTCAACATAGATAGAAGCTGCCATATTTGTGCCACCATCTTTACAGTGTACATTTGTTACACAGGGTAGGGTTACCTGTAGTACACACATCTCTGCACCTGAGGCCACTGCACTGATAGCAACCAGATGTCAGTATTTCCTACACATTGTAGCTTTAAAGTAAAACATGAAACAAAAGGGGTAGGTGTGTGTAAACTTTTTTCTCCAGGATGGGTTTTACAAATGCAATTGTGAACGCAGCTACAAATAGTGTTCCTGAGTCTATATGGAGATTTCCACAATGAAATCCTTTATGTTTTCAATGCAGTGTTGCCCACAGGCCTGAAGATCGTTTCAGGCCATCACAATATATGTTTGTGATATTATGTATGACAAATGGCTAATTGTAATTTTAGCCCCCAATTGCAAATTTGCATTTAACTTACAAAAAAACATTTTCCTATTGTGATAGCTGAAATACTTGTTTGCACTAGTCTCACAAAATTTTTTACATTTATACACTGGCAAATCTTTAAATTCTGCTTTTGTTCACAATGAAAATTGAGTCTTAACATTTTCTGAAACATGTCATATGAATCCTTGTTAAATTGTGTAAAATCTTGCATTCATGCTTGTTACCCATCCAATCATACCAATCCCTTACTGTTCTGACTTTAGTTTTTGTATGTTTGCTTTGTGATTTTACACTTTTTTTTGATGCAATGATAAAAATAATTGTGAGTTTTGAGATTTGAAAAATGTGGAAAAGCACAGGTGGTATTCTGCATGTGTTTGTGTGTGTTGGAAACTTCTCTCCGCTCAGCTGGAGAATATGAGAATGTTACAATTATAAAACAAGATTGACAGGATGGATAGTGTTGCACTGGCAGATGACAGATCCTAGCTGCTTGCCAAGAAGCTATTCACAGCAGCAACCCTCCCCAGTGCACACACACACACACACACACACACACACACACACACACACACACACACACACACACACACACACACACAAACACAC
>JBBDHI010000003.1:24407800-24419238 GCA_037177115.1 Craterocephalus stercusmuscarum
TGTGTTAAAGTGTTAATTGTGTTAAAGTGTTAATTGTGTTAAAGTGTTAAAGTGTTAAAGTATTAATTGTGTTAAAGTATTAATTGTGTTAAAGTGTTAAAGTATTAATTGTGTTAAGTGTGTGAAAGTCCATGAAACCTCAGTGACATGCAGAAACATGGAAACGTCCGTCTCCAGCTCGGTGATCGGAGGCCGGGTGATGCTGGTCTGCTTCAGATGTTCTGGATCCTTCCTGAGGAGAAGCTGCAGGTGGAGGATCCGCTGGGTTTGGACCAAACCGGTTCCAGCCGGTGAGCGAGTCCAGGAAAGCAGCTAAGGACGCGGAGAAGCCAGCTTGGCTCTAACCATGACTGCAGAGCAACACGCGGAGGTCCTGCAGCGCCCCCTGCTGGCTGCGCCTGGAACTGCCGCCCTGCACGGACCTTTAAATAAGCGCGCGCGTGTGTGTGTGTGTGTGTGTGTGTGTGTGTGTGTGGCAGCAGTCTACTGTGCTAAATAATCATGATGGATAATGAAGGTGCGCGCGGCCGTCTCGCGCAGCTCCGCCTCACACCGTTAAACGGAGGACAGCGGCGGCGCGCGCGGACTCATCACGTCCTGCAGAAAGTGGAAGTGGCCCGGGCGCCTCTGCCGACCCTTCCCATCATGCACGGGGGCCGCGGCTCGCTCCCAGGAGCCCGGCTCGCGCTCCGGAGCCCAGCTCGCGCCCCGCCATCTGCCGTGATTTATAGAAAGCGGCCGATGATTTATGAGCCAGTCAGCGCACAATGAAGTTGTTCTTTCAGTCGCGCGACCTGCGACCTGCCAGCCAGGATGGGGAAGCGCGCGCTAATCAGACACTTTGAGGGGGGAGGGGAGGGGAGGGGTGGGGGGTAGACAGAGGTCCTTTAGTGAAATTAATTCTCAGCAGCGCGTGCATACTGATGGCGCGAGCTGCGCCGGCAGGGAGGACCTGCATGAAACGGTCCATTAGGAGCCGCTGATCCTCAGATGAAACATTTACACAGTTAGTGCGCGCGGGAGGCGCGTGCACGCTAAACAACAACATGGAAACATACGCAGCCCAGACAAGAATCATAGTCCTTTATAATTCAACACACCGGATTTTATAGGCCTAATTTATAAACCTAAATTACACGATATTATACTAACAATACTATACATACTACATATATATATATATATATATATATGTGTGTGTGTGTGTGTGTGTGTGTGTGTGTGTGTGTGTGTGTGTGTGTGTGAAACGTTAGGTGGCAGTAGAGTACTAAAGGGAGGAAACAGTGAAGAAGAAATAGGAGGCGGAAGAAGAAACTTGATGAAGTGAGAAAAGGCGCAGAAGAAGAAGAAGTGACTATACATTAAATAAAAAAATAAAAAAAATAAAAAAAACACTATCACGGACACTTGGCTGTCTGTTTAAAACAAGGTTACACAGTTATCTCAGAGGTATATATGACATCTAGTTTGTTTAAAAGGGAGATAATTTTCGTACTTGCTGGACTCGTCTTGTATTTGAAACTTGGCTTGTCGCACTCGTCAAACCCCACAGGAAGAGGAAACAAGCGTTAATTTTAGCTAGTCCAGTTCGTTAGTGACACTAGCTAATAGCCGTTGGGGTTGGTTGTTTGTGAGATTAAGGCGTCAACAGTTGTTATTTCTTCCGTGTTCCAATCCTCGTTTGCTACTGTGTGTAGTGGAAATATCTGCGGGTTAGCCAGCCATAGGTGAGCTGATTTGAACGATGTCTGTCATCCTGCTTCTTCATGCTAACACCTTGCTAACATTAGCCATCGTAAAAACAAACAACTAAAAACATATGGTACTCAAAAGTGTGAAAATGTGGTCTGACGGAGTGACGGCTGTCTGTAAGACCTACACTGTCTCCTTTCAGCGGTTTTATACTTAGCAGCGTTTGCTGATGTCATCCGCAATTCCACATACTCTATTTATCACTTTGGATTACTGCATTATAGCAAACAAAGCCTTTTTTGTTTACTGATGATTGTCTTACACATGTACGTGTTTAAAAAGCTTGCATGGCTTTCTTTTTCTGGTTTCTACCACAGCTCGACAGATGAAGTCATGTAACTGCGTTGTATTCAGGTTAAACATTAATAAGATCACACAGTGGCTTATTTGCCTATTCCTTGTTCTTAAGAGGAAGTCTCTTCAGAACAATGTTTCCAGTTTATGATAAATTCCTTTGCAACAATTAGAGAAATAATCCTGTGCTTGAAAGTGTCCATGCCACACTGTTGATGTACACCGTTTCCAGTAAAGGTTCAGCTTTAAAACATTATTTACTTCGATTTGTGTAAGTAATGTGCAGCAGTAATAAAAGCAGAAGTACTAAAATAGAGGAGTTGTGGTTGGGTATTATGTGGGGACTGTTAGTACTGGTGGTCTTCCACTGAGTTATATTCCTCTGCTGCTCATGTGTCAAAGCATTTGACAGCTTATATAGGCAGAGGGTTTAAATAAAAGCTTACATATTAAATGTATATATGGCTTTCCCCCAATTAAAATTCAATAACATTAATTTTGGTGTTTGTTAATATGCATAACCTTAAATTGCAATATGCGTTGTGATAACTGAAAATCCAGTTAGAACAATGTTACAAGTCTATTATCAACTTGTTTTATTGTTGTTCTTTTACTGTAGGCCTATTATATGCTATAATGCGTGGAAAGAACCAGGTGTAGTCAAAGAGTATTTAACAGGCTGAGGATGCAAAATCTAAAATCCCTGCAACTCTTATTGAACCTTTGAGTCCATTTTATTTATTTTTTGAATGGTCTGAGAATGTTTGCTGCAAATTTTTTCTGATACAAATCTGTTGTTTTTCAGGTGAAATGCTGCATTATGTGAGCTCTGTAAAAGCCTTTTGACACCTAGAATCGACCTCTGACATGTTGGACCAGAGTGCAGCTATTAGGGACCCCAGTCTCCCTTTTGCATGGGACTCTGGGGAAAATGATGGATAGATTATGGATTTAGGACAACCTCTTTCATGAGATTCCAACTGTACAGCTGTAAGTGACATGGAGAAAGGAGCAGCTGAGAAGGAGATGGATGATGAGGAGATCCCTGATGGCGACACTGCCTCGGTGGCTGACTCAAATCAGTGGCGGATCAGAGAAACTGACGACGACTGTGAGCAGGAGGACGAAATGGTCTATCTTAAATCTCAGGAAATCCCAAATCCAGCCTCTCCACAAGACCCAGGAGTTGGCGAAGCAGAGTGTTGTGGATCCATGGAGGCTACAGAGGATACAGAGGAGGTGTCTGGTGGGTTTGATCATGACAGGAGTACAGATAATGAAAACTCACAGGTCATAAATCAAGAAGAGGATGAATCTGCGAAGGAGCAGCACATGAATGGGGAATCTGGCTGGAGGAGCTTGGGAAGTGGAAAGAAATGCAAATTAAGAAGCAGTGGATCAGTGTTAGAGCAGAGCAATCAGAGTTCTTTTTACCCCTTTCCAAAAGGCAATGTCATGTCGGGGGGCGGCCGGCACAAGCAGACACGCAGGCGGAACCACCACCACCATCAGCAGAACCGGGGTCGCCGGCGGACGGGCAACCAACTCGTCTTAGCTTTCAAAGACATGCTATCAGAGTCTCTGAGCCTTTGGTGCATCTCATGCATTCACATGTTGATTGAGATTATTGTGACATTAACTCACAATTGTGGAGTCGGAGTGGAGATGGGAGTTGTGAAACTTTACAATGTTGGGCAGCAGATCCTCGTAAAAATGACTGACATACCCGGGATGAAGGCAGACGTTGGTCGGATTCTGACATGGACAAAACGCACAGGAGCTGACCTGCTGGAGAAAACCGTGACGTCAGTGAAGTGGATAAAGACAGCTGTTTTATCTTTTTTTGGATTTTTCTGTGCTCTAGTTATTTTCAGTTCTCAGTGGGCAAAGGGGATGTCGATCCGCGTCGGTGGAGAAAGAGGGAAACGCTACTGGACAATGTTTTTGGAGTCAAGATTTTTGAAGAGGGTGGTATCCCTGCTAGATAGAATCCGAAGTAAATTCAAGAGGGGTGGTCAAGCGCCACAGTTCACACCCGAGTCACCCGGTAGAACAGGAAGAGGGGAGCCAGACCAGGAGCTGGAGAGACTGCTGGCTTTGGCTGAGGTACCAGAAGATGAGCTCGACCCTTTTACGGTGCTTGGTGTGGAGGTGCACGCCACCGAGACTGAGCTGAAGAAGGCCTACAGGCAACTGGCTGTCCAGGTGTGTGCGGTGCGGCACCAGGACTGTTGCTTCAGTGTAGTTAATGACTAATAAATTGTATTTCACTTGATGCAAGCAGCCTTAACTTAAACTTAAAAACTTAAACTTTTCCTTTTTCTCTTTTCATTTAGGTTCATCCAGACAAGAACAAACACCCACGAGCTGGAGAGGCGTTCAAAGTTCTGAGGGCAGCCTGGGATATTGTCAGTAACCCGGAAACACGACGGGAGTATGAGTTGTAAGTGCACAGAGAATTTGGAAAATGTGATAAAGTAAAATAGAAATAATTTGGATTTAATTCCACGGTTGCTTGATAAAATTATACGTAAACGTGATACTTCTCGCGTGTTATTTAGTATCATTGTTTGATTTCCGTGCAGGAAGCGCATGGCAGCAACAGAGCTGTCGAAGTCCATGAACGAGTTTCTCACCAAACTACAAGATGATCTGAAGGAAGCTATGAACACCATGATGTGTACAAAGTGTGAAGGCAAGCACAAGTAAGTTGCTAAACACCTTCGCTTAATGCTACCATAGTCATGTCTGTAAATGTGCAGAATCTTACAAACCAGCTGCTTTTTGAGTTTTATTTCCTTTCTGCGCTTCAGGCGATTCGAGATGGATCGTGAGCCGGCTGAGGCTCGGTTCTGTGCTGAATGCAATCGTTACCATAGTGCTGAGGAGGGGGACCTGTGGGCCGAGTCCAGCATGTTGGGCCTACGCATCACCTACTTCGCTTGTATGGAAGGAAAGGTGTTCGATATTACAGGTAAAGTTCAGCTTTTGCTTTGCTTGATATTTCATGGTTTGTGATGCTTTCACGGGTAAAACGAGCAGTTTTTCTAATTTTGTTTCTACCCAGTTTTAGAATAAATTTGATGGAAACTTTTAAAATGTCGCTTCATGGAGAAAAGGGAAACATTCAGAGCGATATAATCTCCTGCTTAGTGTCATAAATAAAAGCAGTTTTAGCTACATACAAAACGTGTCATCTTGGCCACAAAAGAGAATAACAGAGTTTTTCAAGGTCGCTTTCATGGTGCTGATGTGTAATCTGATCACAATGCATGTCTTAGGTAGGCAAGACTAAACATGAAGCTGACTCATCATTTCTGGGTCTGAAGCAGCCACAGAGACATTTTAAGGTGAAACAATGTGGTTTTATTTACAGAGATATGGAATCACAGAGGTCCCGTTGGAGATAAAAGTTACTTGAAGGTGCCAAAGTCAGTATAACCATAAAAACAGAACTGTCTGGACTAAAGGGGCGGTACAAAAGCATACAACTTAACCTCTCTAGTCTAACAAAATGGTGGAAAAGGGAATGGAAAAAACCCAGTAGCTCATCCTTAAAAACTCCAGGATGACCGTGCATGAAAATCGGTGTAAACTGCTGAGGTGTAGACAGGAAGTAGCTGTTTGTTTGGGAGATAAGTGTCCATCTGTTTTCAACTCGGGTATTTATAAAGAAGCAGAAGAAGATATTTTTTTATTCTATTCTATAAGTATCACTGTTTAGACTACATTGAATTTATAGAAGTCCTCCATGAGCCAATCCCTGGTGACCTGCTGGAAGATGCACCAATCACAACCTAACACTACTGCTGTTTTTAGGTTCAATGAACTACAGCAGTCAGATATTTTCAGTGATTTCTTTCAGCTGGTCATGTTTACATTGTTTCATAATGTCACAGAAAATTATAATTTTCCTGAATCTAGAACACCCGGTCATTAATATGATTGGCCATGTCGGTAATGTGCCAGCTCATCAGGCGAATCTCCAGAGAATTTATACATATTATTTTATTTACATTTTGACAATTTCAGTGCATTTATTTGTTGTGCTATGTCATGTTTCAGAGTGGGCAGGTTGCCAAAGAATAAGCATTTCCCCTGACACGCATCGCGTGCCCTATCACATCTCCTTTGGTTCAAAGAACAACAGCAACACTACTCGGCACAGGTAAGCTCCTGCAGCTGCAGGATTTTATCACATTTTTTTCACATACTACTTCTACCCTTTTTCATGTTCCTTGTTGAATGAATTGTGAGTAATGGATATTATAAAGAATGTTCCAGTTCCAATAACCAGCTGTGCAGTCCAGAGCTAGACTTCTGTTTTTATTTGGATAATTTGATAAATATAACCTTAATACCAAACAGAATTCCTAAAAGCCACTGATGGATATAAACACAGAGATTATTAGTTAATTCTTTCTGTATCAGTATAATTTCTGTACATGTTTGTCATCTTGACTGAGGCAACTTAATCGGCTGTTTTTGGATAATGAGACATAGTATATGAAATGTTCACCTGGTATATCCAGACTTGGTTTTCTGGTCATTTCTGTGATCACTTATTTTGCCACCATCCAGTGTCTTAACTAGGGTACATGTGCATATAGAAAAAAATAAATCCTTTGAGATATACAGGATAATAATATTGGTAAAACTGATGATGATAATAATAATAATAATACTTAATGAGGTGATACCACACTGCAGTTTATCCATAAAAACTAACCCTCTGGTACCAGATATCTCATGTAAAATATATTTTGTTCAGGTACCTACATGTTTTATACCATTACAAAGTTTAAGTTTTTAATGTTTTAGACCACTGGTTCCCAAACTTCTTGAGTCATAACCTCAAAGGTGACATATTTTGGACTTCATGACACTCTCCTCTGTGATGACAGTTATTATTTATAAATCAGATGGGTCATCCTGCAGGATCCTCAAATCCTGCCTTCATAAATAAGGAAGGTTAATATGGCCTTATGCATTCATGTGTGAAAGAATTAAGGTGTTATATTTAGATGATCTCTTTTGTCTCTATTGTGAGATAGTGACAAAGATTTGTTTAACCTGTGGAAGTTCTGGTACTTATTTAGGATTTTTACTAGCTCTTCTGAAATTGTTAAAGCATTCCAGCTCTCAGCTTCTTTGTTAATGGAACAAGCTGACAATTTATGGTGTTGAGTTGCATTTCCTGTCAGCCATAGAGACACAGACATCATGCATCGCATCTGCATTAGCACAAGCAGCAAAAGGCAATTAGATAATAGCCCAAGAGCATTTTTACATCAAATGTGAACAGTTGCAGATTAAAATTGCTGCCTGAATTAGAAGTTTTCCCTTTTGATAAATCTTGCTGTGAAGTTTAACATTTTAGTCAGTTTTGAACAATATTGAAATGTAATTGGAAAATGTCAACTTAAAAATACAGTGAAGAAATGATTTCTGATTGTTCCATGAATGTGCTTTCTCTGGTTCTGATGGAGCTCCCCCTTGTGTTTGGAAATTTATTTTAGGAAGGTGTAAACCAGCACCATTTGTATTTGCATACAGAACCAGAAATATCTGGATAATTTCATGTTTTGCTATTTAATGCATCTTCAAGTCAAAATGATGTAATTATGGGCTTAAAATGCAGACTCAGCGAATTGATTTAAAAAGAATAAAATGGAAATTGCTCCAGCGCTTTAAAAGAGTCCCCATTTTGGAGCTTGGATTTAACTGGACAGGCTGAAATGGATGTGCCGAAGCCAAAAGGAAAAAGTTTGTCTTCAGGAGTAAAACTGGGACACTGTTGTAAAAAACCATTCCCTCACCTTCGTAGTGCCTGAGCCGGTTTGCTTTTCTATGCACCAACATCACCATTAATACACTTCTTAAGAGCATATTTCCATGTTCTTTTTCAGGACGTCATCAGAACACGCCACGGGCCCTACAAACCCGGCCGACCTGCAGGATTTCTTCAACAGAATCTTCAAGGGAGGACCGCCGAATGACATGGCTGCCAATGCAAACTTTTTCCCCTCAGGTCCGCCTCATCATCACCCGCCTGGTGCTGGAGCAGGTCCGTTCTCCCCTCCGCCAGGTCACACGGGTTTTTACATGCCAGGGGGGCAGCGGCCGGATTCCAACGAGCCGTGCGGCGACACCGGAAAACCCCCGAGAAGAAGGAAGAAGGTCCGTAAACCTTTTCAGAGGTGAAGTCCGTTGACTTGCACGTGTATGAAAATCACAACGCAGGGACACAATAAATAATGGCCATGTTTGTCTCGCATGCCTCTTGGCATGCCGAGACCTGAGCTGGAGACGGTTCCTGGGTATGAGTCTGCAGTCAGACTAGCAAAGCAGAGACTGATCATGAAGAGGAGCCAGTTTGCCCAGTGTGAGAAATGAAGGCTGAAGAGGTGGCGGTGACAGAGCTCAACCTGCCATCACACCTCGTCTCGTTGTTGGTCTTAAAGATGACTGTAGCCTTTGAAACTGAAATCCTTTTCAGGATGCTGTAATGAAACATGTTTCTTTTCATTATTTCCTGCCAAATCCATTGTCAATGCATGATTTATTCACCTGCATTTTAATGCTTCAGTTTTCTCACGTTTGCTGCTGTACAAGGTTAATTCAACACACCCGCTCCAGGCGGATAGACAGCTGAGGGGAGGATTAGAGTAGATCGGATTTATCTCTCACTAACGGGAAAAATGAAGATGAGGATCTGTGCAGCCTCACTGTGTCGGTATTACGGTTATTAGTCATGTTTGGATCTGCTTCCGGAGCAGTGCCTCGCCCTTCATATTTCAAGAGTTAATCCAAGTCATCCAAACACGACCCATCTGAACCGCAATAACAAGGACAGCCACTCTTCATTCAGAATGCTTTTTACTTACAACTGAATAATTGGGCAGATGCAAATGTTGGAAAGTTTCTGTAGGAAAAAATTGTCACGTTGGTGGTAAATTGTCCTAAAATGGAAGTCAGAGGATGTAAAATGTTCCTATAAAGGTTAATGGAGGATAAAAGCACAGTAAAGCAGTTAACTTTGGGTATGAAATGTACTGTCCCCTTTTATGTCTTATCATTCAGCAAGTCAGATGCTCTAGTGCTGATTAAAAAAAAACATACCATAGTCCAACACCACTCATTCAAAAGATTTGCCTTTACTAGCTAAACATCTCCTTCTCCATTTACATTTAGGTTTAAAAGTTTCAAAAAGTTCAGTTAAAATTTGTGTGAAGGATGAAGTCTATTCATATCCTGATGAGAAATAAAAAGGAAACCATTTTAACAGCTGCTGGAGTTGCACACGTTACTAGTTGCACACCAGACAGGATGTGCGATCAGACCTGGGGTTTTTTTTCTTCATCTAAACTGTTGTCTTCATTTTCGTTTCAGACGTGTGTCATAAAACTGCTGCTACCTGGTTGATTTACCCTGTTTTTCAGGCAGCTGCTGAAAAACTTGATTTTCCAGTCATCTGAACTTTGACCTCCTCTTCATTTGATGCCTGTAAGATGGTTTGTAGCATCTTAATCTGTGATCGTTTCCGGCCATCCTGGTTATTGCACACAAAATGATATTTCCTCCATTGGCTTCTGTTTATCGACCTCCCAGCAGTTTTTCATGCTGCTATCCTGAAGGTTCATTACAGCTTTCACAGTCATGTGCTGCAAGCTCTTATTCAATTAGTTAATGTGGTTCAGGCTTGAACGTCACAGGTTCGCAGAAAATCGAGTAAAACGCTAAAAACAACTGATTTGCTTTTGAGTTTCCAGTGTTACCGGTTTTAACAACGCACAGGAGTCGGCTGTGTTGACATGAGCCTTGCATAGAAAGTACACTTAAATTTTAACCATAGCTTAATTTAGAAAGGAAACAAGCTGTTATTGTTTACACCTGACACGAGGATTGTCAGACTGAAGTGATATAATTACATGCGATAACGCATTTGATAAAGGCTATTTTATATATTTGCAGCTTCGCTTGTGTTAATTTTCTTTTTTGTTTTAATTTGCACACTCTTCGCTGAAAGGACATCTGCCATCAGTGAGCTAGCCAAAAGTAGACTCCTCCAGCTGCAGCTGAGTGGGAGGTGTAGCCCGATTAGTTGACTTGTCACTTGCAAATTTAGAATTTTTTTTTTATTTTTATTCCTGCTAAACTAATTCTGATTGCACAACCAGTACACTCTGGAGAAAAGTATGGGAGCTATGGTATGATATTCTAATGTGCAGCTTGAAAGGCGCAAATATAGTTTGAGCTTGTTTAAGCAGGGTGATGTTTTCGACCTGTTTCCGTTCATGTGTCAAACAAGTGTTATACCAGTTTCCTAAACACGGAGTAATTAATTTAAGTCTGAATAGCCAGTTGCGCGCATATTAAGGGTAAGATAAGAGAAAAAAAAAAGATTAATAGTTGTAAAAACATATATTTTTTTCTTATCGTGTTTATTTTATCAGTTTTATTTACAGATTAAAGTCAGATTTCAACAATCTTTTCAGTCCCTGTTTAGGAAACTGGACCCACAGCTGTGAGCATGCTCATCATGATGCTTTGTTTTCCTCACTTTGTATTTGAGAACGTGCAGTTCTGTGTGTTAAAGAGGTAGCAATGTAAAGTCCGAGCAGTCAATGAAAGAGCCGACACTCTGGAGTTTGTTTTTTTTCCCGTGTTTTTTTTTTTTTTTTTTTTTGACAGAATATGCAGAATTATTGCAAAAAATATTTGACAATCATCAGGGTTTTTGTAGGGAATTAAAGTGGCGAGTTCCCGGCTGGCGAACAGTTTTAAAAAAATATCACTGTTGGGTTCGTTTCCCCTGCTTTCTCTGGTTTTCAAATAAAGGTGATTTCCTATACGCACAATGTCGGTTCCATTTTTTTTCATTATATACAGTCATTTGTCAGTTACAGCGCATGTCATCATCTATAAGAGTTCAAACATTTACAGAGAAAATATTAAAGGGGACATCATGCAAAATCCACTTTTTTAAGCCCTCTTTTTCGAGCGTTCAGGAGTGCAGAAAAATGTAATTTATTCACTTCCGGTGACGCGTATATATCTTATTCTTTTTGGGTCATATTTTTCAGTCTGTTTATTTTTCTCTATTATTACGTTTTTCTATCTATTACGTCACTGTATTTGCTGCAGTTCCACTAAATATGGTCATGTTATTTTTGAAAAACTTTCTCTGCGGATCGTTAGCGGCTAAGAGGCTAAGGGGGCAGAGTCTATATGAGAAAAAACGCTCTGTAACCAGAAAGGGTGAAATGTTTGTTCAGATTTAAAGAGACAGCATCAAATCGAGCTGCTCTCATTGACTGTAGAGAAGCACCTCAGAACAGGGGTTAAGAAGGGGTGTGTGGAGCTATACTAACAACGATTTCAGACCAAAG